>VZTN01005246.1:418197-523618 GCA_013400515.1 Erpornis zantholeuca | reverse complement strand
AAAAAAACCACTTTACAAGGATGAACAAACAATCTGCAGATTGAGTTTTGAAAGTTTGAATTGTAATGAAGAACTAATTTTCTCTTTTTTATGCAGCAGCTTAGTATAAATTATGTCCTTATATTTCAATTAGAGGCTGGAACTGCTGCCTGATAGATTAAGGTTTTTAAAGGTTTCCTTTCCCCTTTTGGTTGTGACTACCAGTGACACTTTTTTTTTTTTATTTTATGTTAAAAAGCCAAATTGGATGAGCAATATTCTGAGTGGTAACTTGAAAAGAGTTTCATAAATCTTTAAATGAGTGTGCTAATAACACTTCTAAATAGTGGAACATGCAGACTGTGTCAAACCTGTTTTGGTTAGTAGTTTTAAAGTCAAACAGCAAAATTGCTTTGCTAGAGTGTTGATGTTTACTGTGCAGGAATTAATAGGCTTAAATTAATCTGGCTNATGTGAAGGACAAATTTAAATGGTGATAAAAGAAATTTAAATACTTAGCTGTGTTAATGGCTTGTCTGGAACCCTAAAATGGCCACTGGTAAAATTTGTTAATTTCCAGTATCTCAAGAGTGCATCTGGCACAGCTTTTCTATAATGTGAATTTAGGAAATTTTGTTACCAGGATCATTTCTTCTGTTGTATTTTTCTCATTTTCAGCTTGAAGCTTTACTTTGCACTGACAACTCTGACCTGAAAGCATTTAAAATTTTGTCTTAAATTGACAAGTATTGAAGCAAATGAACACCATATTCAAAGCAAATTCAGGTGCTACCTGATGACCTGGAATTAGCACTTTTAGGAGTGACTTCTTGAAAAAGGACTTCAGCAGTTTCCATTTTGAAGGATTTTCTTTCAAATAACTATTTTATCTGAAAATGCCTTTTATAAACTTGTCTAACATGTGGCAAATTTAGTGATGTGTTCAATTAATTTATATTCAACATTCTTTTTAAATTTTGGTTATTATGTATGCTCAAGTTCTTTATCTGTTCATGTAAGGTATTTTATAAAATTAATGTTAAGAGAATTTTGGGTTCGTCCGTGATTTTTCAAGACTCTGTCTCTTTGTTATTGAGTATTATCACTTTTCATATGATGCTTTAGAAACATAGCCTGTCCTGTGTAGGGGCCTTAAAAACCATTGTTTTGTAAGCCACAAAAATGAGGCCTTGCTCTAAAATAAGGTGAATCATTGCATTGAGACATGTGCTTTATATACCCATACATTACCTCATTTCTAAATCTCAGTAGTAAAAGTTAATAAATTGGCAGTAATTTTGGAATGTGCATGTAACAGTTGTATGGCAGAGAGATGCTAACCATTAAATATTTAGAATCCAAACTGATGAACACATAGTCTGACTGTATATTAATTTGCAGGATTTTTTTCCTGAAAAAAATTACAATAAGCTCACACTGATTTTTTTTGATATCCTGTGCATTTAGCTTCTCAAGCATTGTACTCTTAATGTAAAAAAGATTTTAGCTGTGTAAACCATTTTTTTTCCTGTTACTGTGTCACAGCATTCTGCAAAAAGTTTAGAAAATCTAACCCCTCTAACTATGCATGACAATACAACTGCTGCTGTTTAAACCCCAACCCTGTTCCCTGTAGCTGGATTAGACCTTCAGTGTGTTAAATCCTTGTCCCCTGTCTATCTCACTAGTCATACTACTAATTACAGAGGTTACCTGTTTGGGATAATTGTCTTTAGTACTACAGGTGCCTATTTCTGTCATTTTTGCTTTTCTTGTGTGAAAGTTAGGTGTTACTTTATTGTGCTAAAATCAAATGTTTGCAGCCAGGTGCTCTAGGAATGTTTTAAGAATTTTTGTTTGATAGACCCAGACATTAATTCTATATGAGATACCTGGCTCCATTTATCAGTTTCAGTAAGTTTCTATCAGGAAATTGATAAGTTTAGATTTTAAAACAGTGTGTTAACTGTGACATCTGAACACTCCATTTGGCCTTAGATGCTATTTCATGTCTCGCAGTGGAAATTCTTATTCAGAATAAATGCTAATTCCCAAATCTTAATCTTAAATCACCAAATAAATCTTAAAATTGTGCAACTTAATTGCATTACCATCCTGAGCATTGTAAGGTACTTAAAAGACTCAAGAATAATGTGAACTCTGACAAGATTCTTGCTTTGTAGACCTGCCAGAAGTAAAGCATAATACCCATTGAATATTGATCTTCTCACTGTGAAGCTGCTTGCATCTGTCTGGATCTGTGAAGGAATCAGCCAGTCCAGCTACAACAGTACTGCTTGGAAAACAGCTTTTTTATTGCAGTAAGTGCCACAGTAGCCAGGAGGATGGGAGAGGAGCAGAAAACTAGACAGAAGATTATTTTGTCCTCACAATCCAAGCCCCTCTCTCCTCTTGCCATGTAAGATTTAGCTAGTGTGAATTGCCTGGACATCTGGTTCAAATGAAGGAGTGTTTGTTACGATTTTTCCAGTTTTCAGTTACTGTGTTGTTCTCCAGGGGAGTGTCCTTCTCCGGGGACAGTGTGTCTTACTTAAAAGTCACTGTTCAGGAACAGGGTTGTAGCAGCAGAGGCAAGAGTGAAACAGCATTCTGCTTGGTAAGTTTAAACACCAGCAAAACAACCAAAGGCTTTATGAAGATTTCAGTGGAAACCTGTGTTTTCAAGCTCATCACCTTGGCCTTGGAAGCATGTTTGTATGTACATCGAGATGTATGTGCTGGCCTGGTGAAGCTTGGAGGAGAGACTATACCATGTGGTGCCAGCCTGTGGAGCTCAGACCTAGGCTGTGGTACTCGTGTTACAAAATACCTGCTCCTGTTGAATAGCTGAATCTATAGTTAAGCTGCTACAGTCATCCATGTTTTGCAAGGCAAGCTTTTGTCCTTGTGTAGCTGGGGAAGTGTATGCATTTACTCCAAAAGAGAGAGCTTGGATTCTGCCCATCTGTGCCATGATTAGGGCACTGAAAGTGCTATCTGCTCCCTAGTTCTCATTAGACCACAATGCAGCAAGTGCCCTTGGTAAACTCTTTTTAACTTGCTAAGGGAATGTCATTGAATTTCAAATTCTTTACAAACATAAGTAAATTTACATCATTAGCCATTCAGAAATACCTGAAGCTAGTGGCTGGCAGTTTTCCAAAGCTATTAACTTGCTTGAACATGTGACTTTCAAGTGTTTCCTCTTGTTTACATTTTTGTGACCAATTCAGTGTGGTCCATATGAAAGTCTTAAGAAGTTTGTTCAATGAATTTGGTTGTATCTTGAAAAGTCACAAATAACATTTGATTACTTTTAGTACTAACTGAGGAGCAGGTGGAAGAGATCAATTTTATAAGGTGTGTCAATGAAATCTGCTTTACTTGCAGATAAAGGTAACTGATGTTCATGAGTGGCCAAGATAAAAGATTGATCTTTGATATCAAAGAAATAAGTATCATGTAGCTTAAAAATTCTCACACAGAGAAGGTAAAAGCACTATATCTGAATGATTCCATCAATGGCCTCCAAAAGACCTTTATTCCTCATTTGTCAGGTAACCTCACCCATATGTTTGCTGTGTTGGTGACAATTTTGTAGCTTTTTTGGTGAAACATATCTGGGAGCATGACCAAAGATAGGTTTGTGGGTTTGCATGCTGCTGCCTGGGGGAGGATATACATTTTCATTTTCACAAATTCTAACAGAAGTGGGTGAATTTCATGAGGTCTCATACACGTGTAGATTGCCCACCTGGAGGAGATCAGGATGGCTGGATGGTGAGGGAAGGGCTGACAATGTACAACCTCACTGAGCAAGGAGGTGCTAGAACTGTGATTATCTCTGGGGAGCAGGAATGCTGTGTAATAGAAACAGGAGGCAAGGAATCATATGAGAAAAGATGGGTGGACGTTTGGTGCACTTAGAGTGTTTCAGAGTGTGGGTGGAGGGGTAATTTGAGCTGTAATGTGCCAGGGTGCACTTCAGTGGGGGAAATCTTACTTGCTATGCTTGGGGCAGAACATATTACATGAAAAGGGCTTTATGGTCCTTCATGTATCATTGCAGAGTGATCTGTGCCATAGTTAATGCCCTTATTTTAGTGTGTGGCCTCACACCACTGCTCTTCACACATACACACACCACCCCTGCCCTTACTGTGGTCTGTGGCACAGCTCTGAAACTCTTTGTGGCAATCTGCTCAGTCAGTTCTCATAGAAGCATTTTTTTACCTGTGATTTAACATGAGGTCTCCAGGTCCTTCGAGGCTTTTCTATGTATTTTGAGGTTTATCTTAAGCAGGAAGGCTTTTAGCAATAAACAAACCTTGCTTGGAGTTAAACAGCCTTGTCTTCACACATTGATGTCCTTTCCTTTGATGTCTTGGTGTTGCTGAGTAAAGAGTCTCTGAGATTCCTAGGAGAGGCAGAGCCTTGATTCTATCTGTGCTTTGTTTTTAGCATAATGGCTGACCAGGGGATTGCTGCCATCAAACTGGCTCTTGGCTGCCTTTTTATCCACATTCCATAACAACTTGTAAGGGCCTGAGACAAAATTAAATTGCCTGTGGCTTCTTGCAAAGATGTTGTGGATGTGCTTTGCACTTTTTGTGCCTGTGTAACTTGCTGTATTCGTGTGTGGTGTCACGAGTATAATGCTGTAAAACTCAACCTATCCTGAGCCCCGTGTCATTTCCATGCCTATTTAGTGGTTGGTGCACTCTGCCTTGTGAAGGACACTTGTCTCCTCTGATAGGGTGCACAGGACAAAGGTTAATTTCTTGCTGTTGATGGAATAACAGTGTGGAATAACAGCTCGTACACAGAGACTCCTGTTGATGTACAAATTACCCTAGCAATGTGGATTGATTTTCCTTGGTTGGTTGACCTGAAATTTATTTTTCAGTGAACTGACCTATAGGACCTTGTATTATTGATACTGTATCATCATTGTATTTGAGCTTTTTCCATTACAGCAATATCCATGCCTCTTGAGGCTGCTGGTCTCCCTTTGAAGATGGTAGCAAAGTGTGTTAGGAGAGCTGTATGAGATGTATGCAGTGAGTCTAATTGCCAGATTTGTTAGTAGCATGTTTGTGGGAGAAAAGGGATTTCAGGAGAAGCACTTTTAAAAATCTATTTATTTATTTAGACAATCAGTTTTATGGTGGAGAAGTTTTTATTTTCAGTTTTTGGAAGCTATTACACATGCCTTTAAAAAAGAAAGGTCCTAGCACTCAGCAGTGGCTTCGAGGGAGCTGCATATCCTCCAAATATTTTTTTTTGTTTCTTGGTTAATAAACAGTTATGAAAACTTCTGCTCTGTGTGCTTTCTGAAATTATGCCAACTTACTGATGCTTGTTCAGCAGTTACACTGTTTGAACAAGGCCTCATTGTCTATCTCTTGTTGCCACACTAGTGACAACAGGATAAAATGTTTTCTCAGAGGAAATGGGAAGGAGCAATGTGACAAAGGTGTCTGCAAAGCAAGAAAAGGAAAAAAAGATTATGAAAACACCCTTATGGGAAAAAAACAAAAAACAAAACAAAACAAAAAAAAACAGAGGGAAGAAAGAAACAGGTTCATTTGATGGAGGTTCTTTCTCCAGATCTAAATGAAAAGTGTAAATAAAATCATCAGCTAAAACGCATTATGGTGGTGGGTAATACCCTTTATAATACCCTTAATAATTCCATTTAATGCTGCTTTAAATTAACAGCAAGTATCAAAAAGAATGGGCCTGTCTTTTGTTCTTTATATTATAATGAAAATATGCTTAATTAACATCTAAGTTTAGAAAAGATTCACAAAATCAGGTGGTTTAAAATTGATAGTGAGAAAGTTCACCAAACCTTGCAAATGAATGACTAAGCAAACAAAACTCTGTAATTTGTGAGTTTTATACATGAGCCCAATTTGGAACCTGTTAAATCTAGAAAGTGTTGAGACCTTACAGGTTATTTTGAAATGGGAAGTTGTGGCTTTTTTTCTCAGAACTGAAATCTGGGTTTCACTTTTCAATGCAGTTGTGGAAATAATTTTCCAGCTACAGAGAGGTCATGCTGTGAATATGCTTTATGCTAATCACTGGCAGTAAATCATACAGCCATAAAGCATGCTGAAAATTGTTATTACCCAAATATAATGAGATTATTTGGGGGCAGTTGTGATACCTCAGTTTCAGGTGGTCCAGTTTCAAAAGCAACTTCCTTGTCATCCAGCATATTTTAAGATTTCTTGGTGCACTTAAAACTACCTGTGCACCCAAAATCTGTAGCTGCTTTTTAAACCTTTTTATCCAGAGAAACTCTTTAATCTGACCGTGGTAGGTGTGTAGAAGGCAGAAGGAGAGAGAGTAGAGGGAGGTGCCCTCTTTCTAGTTCTATGTAATTAATCTTTTCAAACTGTAGTGGTGTAGCGAGATCTCTTTGTAAAGGTTTTATTTTATGTTGTGCTCGTGAACCCTGTGTGAGTTTCATCACTCAAGAAATACAGTTTATGTGTATTTCACTCAGTTTAAATAGAGAAACACATCTAGAGACTACAGAAATGTGAGCTAGGCCAATAGGGCACTTTGGGAGAGTACAAAGGAGGGCACTGCTTCTGCATTTCTGTGAGAAACTCGGGAACAAATTGGACAATACTTCATTTGCATGTCTGCTGAATAACGTGTAGAGAGAGGGAGACTCCCGGAAAAGCAGCCTATAATAAGCTTGGAAATGCTTGCCTGATCTCTGGGCTGCATGTCAGCTACTTTGAAGCTGCAGTGGCAGTGGGCTTTCTTGGGTTGGGCAGTAAGAAGGGGAAGGTCCTTAAGGCTTTGGCCCTTTTTTGCATTCTACATTTACATCAAGGAATTGAGCCTTATTCAAACCAAGGGATCAGTTTTACAAAGCCATATCCTGACAAGAGGAAATGTTGCTAGCGCTTGCCTTTGAGTTTAGAGAGGAGCTGGACTTCAAGACTGAATCTAAAAATACCAGATAAAGACAATGACAGGATATTTGGTTGTCTGGGTTTAATGGGGAGGGAGCTGACAATTATTTTCAAATATTTAAGGATAAGTTCTCCTCCTTTAAACTGTTTATTAAAATCCATGGTTTCTGAGGTATGTGACTGTTCCCCACTGGGACGGGGAGACCATGTTTACTAATGAAAGCTCTATCAGATTAATCCAGGGGGGAGAGGGGGGATATGGGGAAGAAGGGGAGAGAGGTTCCACGAGATCAGTTTTAAAAATGCATTGAAAGCTATTTTAGGAATGGTGATACCAGAACTCACATATATAGAGAGAGGCATCCTTTGGATGTAAAGCAATATCCTTGGGCAAGTAGTAAGAAATTAAAATGGTTTATGTCTCTAAGAAACAATCTCAGTAATTTTGCTGATGTTTTGTTTATGCTGTAAGAGCATATTGTTTCTCAAGAAGCAGAGTTGTAGCTTAATTGTATGATAATTAGAATTTAAATACACATCATAAGTGTAGCTCATTTATTTGCACTCTTGAAAGTGAAAAGTTGCCACAATGCTGGAGATGGCAAACTGGAGGCTGCAAAACACCTATTCCTTCTCACTTCTAGAGAGTAAATTCACGTGGGCCAAGGGACAGAGCTTCTTATCATGTCAGCATCTGCAGTTTGTTTCCTTTCTTCCTTAACTATTCTTTCTCTTTAATAGGTTCTCCTCTGTTTATCCAGACTTTCTGTGTGTGATGCAAGTAGCAGTGTTGCCTACATGAGGACAAACTTTTAGCAGGGTCTTTTGCAATAGGACAAGGTACCATTTGAAACTGGAGATGGATTGATTTAGATTAGATTGAAGGAAGAGGTGTTTTACAGTGAGGGTGGTGAGACACTGGAGCAGGTTGCTGTGAGAGGTGGTGAATGCCCCATCCCTGGAAACTTTCAGGGCAGGGTTGGGTGGGGCTCTGAACATTCTGCTCCAGTAGAAGGTGTCCCTGCTCATTAGAGACAGGATTTGACTAGGTGGCCCTTAAAGGTCCCTTTCAACCCACAGCTAATCTTTGATTCTCTGATTGAGGCCATATAAGGGAGGAAAGTTTCATGTAAAAAGAAGTCTGTATTATGGTAAGGGGCCATGTTCAAGCAGTTTGGACTCCAGCTCTTGCTGTGTGTTTCTGTTTCTTAGGCTTCTACCAAATACTAAAGGCTGACTTCTGTGTGGCTCACTTCTATTGATTTAAAAATGGAATCAATAGAAATAAGGTACATATGCCAAAAACCTTCACGATTTGAAATGAAAGGCAATTAAAAGATGATGATCTGGGCTAAAGCCATTAGAAGAGATTTATGCTCTAATTAATCTACATCTCTTGTTTCTATTAAGCTTTTTCCTGATATAATAAAGCAAACTGTGTTTCTTATTCCACTCTGACTATTCCTCAACCAAATTTCTACTGCCTCAAAGTCAGGAGTCTCTCTAACTGCTGAGAGCTTTTTCTTTCTGTCCACCTCAGAACAGAAGAAGAAGAAACTGTCAGGATGTTGATACTTAAATGCAGTGCTTTTGGCTTGATTTTTTTCCTCATATTTGAGAGATAAGAGAAAACATGGAAATTAAAGATATATTGCTGTCATTCATGCTATTTATCTGATCCTGGACAAAAATCTTGTTAGAGTGTTGAGACCCCAGTGAACTAGATGCTGGAAAAGTGGAAAACACAGAATAGGAAAACAGGTCTTCTACCAATAATTTTGTCCCTAATGTGAGGAAGAAACATAAAATATATAAAAAATGTATTAAAAAATATGCATTTCCTATTGAACTATAAAATAGGACAAGGGAAAATTTGAGGAAATAGCCATGTAGGGGAGTACAAGCAAACTATTTTGACAGGTACCATTTCTTCCATACTGGTGATTGTGAAAGGTGGCATAGGAACTTTTAACAAGCAAAATTATGTGTAGTGTTGAGATATCTTTGTAGATATTTGTAAAATGCAATTAGATTTAATTTGTAAACACCTGAATTGTGGCAGTGGGGAAGTCTTCATACCTTTATAAACCTAATTAGAACATCCATTTACTCTCCCTGTCCCATTTTCAGTAAAAGCAGATGCACTATTTTGAATTATGCTCTTACACCTCTCTTACAGTGTTTGACTAGTTGTGTCACCTCAACTTCTTCAGCCTCAAGCTTTATATTTTCCTCTTGGCTTATATTATAAGACTCCCTCATCCCTTTTATTTTCTTATTATGATATGATTTCTCTGTTATGAAGGTTATCCTCAGAAATTTTGAAATCTTAACTTCCCACCCTTGCTGGCTATTGCAGCCTGAAGTACCACAGCTGCTGAGAGCTTGTGCCCATCTCTTCAGATCCTGACATGTCACACTGTGAACTCTCTCCTCCTTTACAGTTTTTGTTGCCCAGGGATATTCAGTGACAGTAACACTGCTTCTTTCTTGCCCCTTCTGTCTTCCACAGTGAGCAAATGTCTCATTAGCAGCTGTTCATTAGCTGTTCCCCGGCTGTTTGTGCCAGCCTCAAGTACCTGGCCAGCTCTGTAAGTGGCTTTAAGTGCAGTCATGCCTTTCCTGCACAAAACATCGATGCTGTGTTGAGACCATTAAGCTTCTGTGTCAGTGGTTTGTCCTTTTTTTGGCCAGAATCATACTTGTCTGTATGTTTCTGTAGTTCTGTCACCTTTGCAGTGTTCTCTGAGATGCTGAATGGTAGCTCCTAACCTACAGCCAAAATGCTCTCGGGCTGTGAACATGTGGGATCTCAGCTCTTGGGGGAGGCTGAGGAGGAAGGCAGGCAGTGGTGTGAGCAGTGGTACAGCTGCTGAGGCCTTGGGCTCCACGGCTGCAGGGGACCAGGCCATTGCTGCTCCGTGGTGACTCCAGATGAAGGCTGCTCTTTGAGACACTGCTAATGTGGCTGCTGCTGTCAGCCTGACCTGCCCTGGTTCCCTGATACTTTTTTTTCTTTGCTTTTTCTTTAATGCAAATGCAGATATTAGCATGTTCTGTGGGTTGTGTAAAGTGTGCTAGCCAGGAAAGCTGTGGTGCTGTCTTCCTGAGGTGAGTCAGAAGATGCAAATGATAGAAACTCCTCTATTTTCCCCATGATGTCTGTTGACAACATGTAGTTTCGCTTTCTAACAGGAGCCCATTGAACTGGCATATGATAACTAGCTCAAATGTCTAAGAGCATGTAGATTGCAGCAGTGCAGAGAAATGATGTTAAAGAGAAGGGACTAATTTTATAGACTGGGAAAATAATGGGTTTTCTATATTTTTTTTTCCTTATCTACATTTTTTTTAAATCCACTTTTTAGCAAATCCTAAGTTTTATAATGAAACGAGTTCTGTTTGTGTGCTTTGAAATTATCCAGTTTCTGCCTTGTAACAACTTGGTTGTTACTCAACAGGGTGGTATTCCAGCTGGTCAAGGCTGTTTGAAAAGATTGTTTAATGATGTGCCACCTCTTTTGTGGGATATCTGCAGTATTTTTTTTTTTTCTAATTCTTGTGTATTGTTTAGCTGTAGGGGGTTGGTATCTTGACTCTGCCCTGGAAACAAAGAATTTACTGTAAATGTGCTTTGGTTGAAGATCAGCTCAGCAGCTGCTGTGGTTTCTCTGTTGCAGACAGTGCTGTGTGCACCCTGGGGGCTGTCAGTCCTGACAACACACTGTTCTTGTCACCTGCACACTCATCTGCTGGCATCTTCCTTGAGAGTGTGTGGGTCAAGCAAAAACTTGGATACTTTACTCCTCCTTTTGTCTAATTACCTATGCCAATCACATGCTTAAGGAAGGCTGGAAGTCACATCACTACCAATTTATGACCGTGAGATCAAAACCAAATGGGAGATTGGTGACCAAATAAAGCCAAGTTGAAGATGGAAAGGAGGTAGAATTGCAGTAGCAGTAAAGACAGAGGATAAAACTATGGAAAATATATGAAGCCATTGGGATAGATCGATAGCAATTGAGATGCTGTGAAAGAATTTAATGACAGGGAAAAAAAGACTTTTTCAGTAAGACTTAAGATTTTGGGGGTTTTGCTTCACT
Source organism: Erpornis zantholeuca (assembly GCA_013400515.1). Taxonomy (NCBI): domain Eukaryota; kingdom Metazoa; phylum Chordata; class Aves; order Passeriformes; family Timaliidae; genus Erpornis; species Erpornis zantholeuca. The sequence continues at coordinate 512,595 of VZTN01005246.1, read as the reverse complement.
TTCTATCAGGTGCAAAACTAGCCACAGGGAGCTTTCCAGGATGCAGATCAGACAAAAGATAAGCAGGTAGGAGGGAAAGGAAGGGGGTGAGTAGAAAAAATTTTCCTGCTTGTAGTTGGGTTTGTTAGTAAAAGAAGAAACAGCAAGAGGTGTCCAGAAACTGCTTGCCAAGGGATGAACAGCTATTTTGAAAATGGTTTTGGTGGCAGAGTGTGGACTGTCTCGTGCACTTCACTTATCCAGTGGCATACTCTTTCCAAACTTTTACTGCCTGCCTTAGTTGCTGACTCAATACTGATGAACTGTCTATAATGCTTGCCTGCAAACATGTGGGCTCTTGCTTCAACATTGGTTTCATTCCAGTTTTTCAGATTTCTCTCAGTGAAGACTTTCTCATTAGAGTTTAGAATAGTTCAGTATATGGATAGTGATTTCTCCCCTTCACTTCAGAGCTGTTTGACCAAAGCCTTACTGAAAGCCTGTGCCCTATAAAACAAGGGGTTTGACTCTGTCCTTTGCTGAAGGAGCTCTCTGATAAGCTGAGCTGATCAGATCTGCAGAGCTCTGTGTGTATCCACAATCCTGCTCAGGGCTTTTCTGAAGCACCCAGAAACGTTGGGTCCATCCCTGTGTGCCTGTGCACAGACACACCCCCGTGTTGTGAGGCAGAGGTGATATCAGGGCAGTAAAGCCTGAAACAATGCTGCTGCTGCAATGCAAGGCTGGCTGGGCATTGCAGTCTTGCATAGCAAACGCAGGGAAAATTGACTTTCTGCAGGGTTGCTTGCATGCACAAGGCATCCACTCCATTCCTCTGCCGTGGCTGCAGCAGAGGGGAGGGAAGAGGAGCTGTGGGAGCAGGGAGAGCACAGCCACAGGAGGAGGAGGCACTGAGGAGCAGTGCTGCAGGGTGAATGTTAGCCCTAGGCTTGTGGCTCCTACTCACTTCACCCATGTTCTAGTGCTGCTCAGTAGCAGGAGAACTCTGGATGGGTGGAAAAGATGCTGTACAAGACTTTAGTCTGAGATACTTCAGGCTTGGCTTCCAGAGTTGCCAGCCTCTCCTGTCTCCTCTTCTCTTGACCCTGAGCTGCAGAGTCACAGGCTCATTTATAAAAGGGTGTCAAATTACAGGAGATAGCTGGAATCATCATAAATGGCAACATTGTGTTAGATATTTTGTGAGTCTAGTGAGCCTAAATCAAGGCAGTGTGGATTAAACTGTCCCTCTGATTTCCTAGCTCACTTTTGGAGGATGTTTGTCAATCTAGAGCCCTTTTACAGCCTGCAAAATACGATCTTTTAATAAAACTCCTTTGGAATCCTTATCCATTCTCTTGGCATCTTGTAGAAGGTACAATTATGTCCTAAAGTTTGGTTGACCAAGCCTTGTTCAGTGGATTACAGCTTCCAATCCTCTTCAGTAAATAATGGTTCCATTTCTGTAAGGCTTTTTTTTCTTTTCCTCCTTCTACTTGATGTCTCAGGCCAGAGCGCTGTGTATATTTCTACCAATCTGAGTTTAAATGAAGCAGACAGCTAACTTTGATTTGCTTCTGTTCCTTCTCATCAGACAAACTGGCTTTCATTAATCATATTAATAAAAATGGCATTAAAATTACCAAGTTTTAAAAAGGCACATGACCCACCAAGTTACAAATCATCCTGTATGCATAATAATTACAAGTCGTCTAAATTTTAGTAAAAGCTCAAAGGAATCACATTTTTCCCTGCATGTTGGCTTTAATTTGGAAAGCTCCCTTGTAATGCAAAATGTATCCCATCCTAATATGGTTCTCTAATCACAGCGTGCTTTAATTTTGATGGATGGCCCCCAAATGCTATAACTCCACTAAGATTTGCAGTAATTAGAATTTTTTTAATACTTTGTTTCCTGAACTATCCATGGTGACACCCATCTATCATCACATGGATTTCACATGTGATTACTCACTCTCCTTGCAAAAAACAAAAAAAAAAGACATAATTTGTATTGAGAGCTTACCTTTGCTGCTACAGGGTGGAGGCAGCATGTTACAATTCCCTCTAGTCACTGCTCCCTTTTTGAGGGATTGTGCTCTGAAGAGGTGAACACTTTTCAGAAATGTTGAAAGCCCTTCCCCTCCCTCCCCAGTCTCTGAGTAGTAGCATTGTCCCAAGAGGAGAGCCAGAAGTCCTTTCATCCATTCTGAGTGATTGCCAGTGGAAACTGAAGCACAAGGTAGAATTCACTAGGCAATTTTTTCCCCCTGTTTCATGCTTCCCTCTCCATTTTCTTCTTATTGTAATGTTTCACTTTACAATGTTTGTGATATAATATACAATGCTTGCATACACAAATGTAGTGTATATTTTCAGTGCAGAATATTTATTTATTTAGTAGTTGTACAAAACAAAACAAAGCTTTAGGATGTTAATCTCTTGTCATCTCCCCCAGACCTGTCCTTTTCTCTTCTCCTGAGTCATGATGCCTTGTCTGACCTTTGTAGGGCAGCATATAATTTCTCAGTCGTGTTTCACAGCACTGCTGATGGTTTGCTGCTGTTTGCTCAGCTGTTTGTCCTGTCCTATGCTGTTTTCTCTTTCACCAGCCTCTGTTTTGTTCCTAGTCAGAATTTGCATGTTTAGTCTGCTCTTTGCTTTCTGAGAGCTCTTCCCTCTTGCTTCCTGCTTTGGAGGTTTTAGATCTCTCCTTTATTTTCTGAAGTGCATTTCCCCCTCCTTTGCTCTTTGTCACTTGCACCCCTTGGTTCTGTGATGTCTCTGATGAGGTGTTCCCTCCCATCTTCCCATCAGAGCCTCTCTGTACAAGGTGTCCTCCTTGTCCCTGCCCCCGGCTGCCTCCTGGGAGCCAGCGCAGTGCCAAAGGGCAGGATGCTCCTGTGCTGCTGTGCACAGCCAGGGACTGCCTACCCTGCGGTGCCCCACAGTGCAGGGAGAGGCAGTGGAGCAGGGGGAAGCACATCTGGCACTTGGGAACAGCTGCCAGATGCAGGGGAAGCAGCAGCAGACTTGTCTCACAGCAGAGGGTGGCTGGAGGAGCAGGCTGGGATGCAGCACATGCCTCTTCTTGACAGGCACGTGCCAGGGAAGCTCCATCAGACACTGGGACTGATGTGGGAGATGCTCCACCTATGGAAGTGCCCTTGGCTGTCCACGACCATGATTTTTGCTGGGCTTTTCCCTCGTTCATGGCAGGTTTCACCCTTTATTTCAGAGGTGACAAAATCCCACCCCAGCAAAACAAGATGGCAGGTCTGTACCACCACTTGTCAGTGTCTGGATTTAGGCAGTGAGCCCAGAAGGGTCCTGGCTTGGATAACTGGGGGAGAAAAATGCTTCCTTTCTGGACCAGTTAATAATCAGGTCATATTAACAAGTAAAATTTGATTATGCTTCTGATTAGGAAAGAGTAAGCCAGGAGCTTGAAGCTTGTTGTGTCAACAGAACAGATTAGCTTGAGTCTGATGTTCTGCTTTCAATAAGGAGCTGTTAATAGAATTATAGTGTCTGACTTCCTTGTGAGGTTCTGACCAAGATACAGGGCTTTGAGCAGTTGCTAAGTATCATAGGATTTGCACCCAGACTTTGTAAACAGCCAGGCAGAAGATTTTACCAAATCATTTAGATATGATAAACAAGAATAATAAGGGAGTAGGAAAATCTTTGTCTTTAATGAATGAGGTAAAACTGGCATGTTGGGAAAATTCCAGTAGGTTGCAGTCATTTGCCTGAGGTGAGCAGTCAGAAGGGCAGATGTCCTGCTGAAGGGCCCTGAGCTCACTGTTGCACAAGGCTTTATTTGCAGAACAGCCCAGTCAATGCTGAAAATGTTCTGAACAGTTCTGACAGCCAACCATTTCTACTGGAGAGTATTAAAGTAACATAGCCACACCTCGTGAATGGGCTCGCTGCATGCTGGAAGAAACTGCCAACATGATGTGACCTGGAATGGTAATGGCATTTGGGAGTGGTAATGGCATTACTGAGAACAGATTTTAGAAGAAAAGGAGATAATAATTCTTGTAAAATTTTTATTATAATTTTTTTTTAATTGAGCCTAGGTACTTTCAGCCAGCTCTGAGAACTGGCCAGCAGATCTCCACATACTAAACCATTTCTGTTTTGTCATACAAACTGGTGTCCCAGAAAATCAGGGTACTGACTGCTAAAACCATATTGTAAATGCCTAACATTAGGAAATATAAATAATGCTTAGCCTACTTTTCTCATCAGGATGGGATCCAGTGACAGTGTGATTAATCATAGGCTGTTCAGCATCAGTAGGGGGAAATGAAACCTATTAACACTGCCCTGTTCTCCAGGCACCGAGGCTGTACTGGGAGGAAATGATCTCTGACGTGAGGGAAGACAGACTCCTAATTCAACACACGAAATTCCACCTGCTGTCAAGAATGATTAGGGATCAGAAAGGTATCTGAGGGTGTCTGTGGGGATTGCTTGATCTTTGTGGCTAATGAAGTTAACTGTCTACAGTCAGATCCCCATTAAAGTTCACTGTGGTGTTTTACATTGTGCCTAAAATGTTCCCCTGCCCCAGATGTGTAGGAGCAGGACAATTGCCCCTTGGAGAATGCTCACTCTCTCTAGCTCAGGCACCAGCAGTGTGAGAGGGTGCACATGGCTCTCAGCTCAGAGCAGCAAGCTTTGCTTCTGCTTGTTACCTCAGGCACTGGGGACAGTTTTCTGGATGCTGTCTCTAAGCAGTGCTTTGCTCTGCTGTCTTCATTACCACCATCACCAAAATGCTCCTCGACTTTATCTGGGGGACAAGGCAATGGGAACAAAGCAATGCTTCTTCTACATCTTTGAACTTTCAGCTTTGTGGATTTAAATAAACACATCTTCTATTCTACATTACAGCCAGGCCACCTTTGTACTTCACAAAATATTTTGTACTTCACAAAATATTCATTTCAGCATAACCTCTATGGATTTTTTCCTCCCTCAGATCACTTTTAGTTAACCTATGGGGGGAAGCAGGGAAGCATAGTTATCCTATGTCCTGCTGGAGTGCCAGGTCTTGGATTCTAATGTAGATGTACAGAAAGCTGTAGATCTGGAGGACACACCAAGGGCAATGCACTGCAGTCCATCAGCTAGGAGAGAGCAGGATGGTGATGCTGTGAACAGAAACAGAGTGACAAGATGCTGTCACATGCACACTCCTCGTGCAGATGACAGGCTTGTACTTAACTGGATCCAGGTAGTGGTAGCAAGGCTCCCATATGGAGTGATTTGTCTTAGAGGGCAGGTAAGCTAAAAAAAACCAGGCAGCTGTAGGGGAGTTTGTCTTGCCAGGCCCCCCTCAGTTAGTATCAGTAAAGTGAGATTGCTTTATTACTGTTACTGAACACTGAATTTGGGTACAGATGTAGCAGAATTGGGACCAGTGGAGAAGCAATAAACAGAAACACATTAATTTGGGAGAGGACTGGCTAGAGGAAAGGAGGTACAAAGGGAACAAAAAGGGTTCAGAAGTGGAGAAACGGAAAGTAAGATAAAAATCAGATAAAAAGCAAAGGATGGCAGATTTTCCAGCAGTAAGATTATGAGCTTTTACAGATGTTTGTGTAGCTGTCCCAGTGGCATAAGGCCACCAGGAGGCCAGAGAGAACCCTTGGGTCAAGTCACCTGCCAGCCAGCTCTGCTTTGGAAAGGACTGGTGTAGGGGGACAGAGCCAAGAGGAGTAACTTGCACCATAATGTTAAATGCTGTGGGGACAGGAGGGTCACTTGTATGTCATTAATTACATGTAATTAATAGGATTTAGCATTGATGAATGGTAGCTTTGTAGCTGTGTGTAATAGCAAGCCAAATAATGTAAATTTGAAACAGTAGTCTGTTTATTGGTTAATGAAAATATTTTATTATTTATTAGTAATATGTTGATTAATCCATAAGAATTAGAGTTCCCATCAGTTATATCTCAAGCCTGCAATATAAGGAGGAGAGTCAGATCCTGAGGCAACAACTCAGCATATGATTCTTCTGAAAGTGGACTTTGTGTGACTGTGTGTCTGTGGGGAGAAAGTGTTATAACCATATGTTGATTACCAGTCTGGTTACTCTTTCACTTAGACTGTCTGCCATAGTAATCTGCAATCTTCAAGGTGATGTATTTAATGTAAAACCTTTTTTCTTCCCATTTTTAGGTCATTAGTTACTACATGGTCAAAATTGCCCCAAGCTCACAAACATCCCTGTAAATATTTTTGGTTCGGTTAGTTTCAGCTTATGGTTCCTGGTTTGGAACAGGAGGAGTTGGCAAATTTTTTTTGGAACTTTATAGTCAGCTTTTCAAATCTGCCTGGGTATTTAATAGCTCCCATTGCAGACAGGATGGTTTGCTTGGGGTTTTTTCTGAGTAGCCTTTTATTTTTCCTTCCTGTGAAATATTATTTCATTTCTTTTTGAGGAAATTCTCATTCCTGCTTTAATTTCCTTTGGTTATTTTCTAATGATTTTCAGTCAGCTTTAATTCCTTATGGTGATTTCATTATTTGTTCCATCTCAGTTCCTTGGTGCCTGACAGTTTCTCTCTCACCCTCTGTCCTGATGTGCAAGTTTCTGCATTAACCAGAATTCAGAGTTTACTCCATGTAAATGAGCATCACTAATACATAATGGGTGTGCTATTTGTGATACCCTCACACCAAAACTCTCTTCAGGATTGTGGAAGCAGAGGCTGTTTTCCCCCTTTGAAATTCTCTCACCTTTGCTGGTTACCACAGCTGTGATCACCATTTCTTTGGCTTTCTCCGTCCTGTGCCCAGCCAGCAACAAATGGCCATGGCCTCATATTTCAAGTGGATTTTTTAGGGATGCTGAGTTATGCATTTTTATGCTGGATTACTTACTATATTCATGTCTTGTGTCAAGATCTAGCTGGATGAAAGCACTGAGTGCATTAAAATACTATTTGAGAGGGTTTATTAGTTAATAATACCTTTAAATGCATTTGAATGCTTTCCCTCATGTAGATTTATGCAAATGTTTTTGCACTGAAAGTGGAATTATTATAATAAAGACCATATTATGTATATTGAGGAAGATGAGCTATTTGGGTTTAGTTACCATATCTCTTAGATTTGAAGAGGCTCATCCTGTTCAGCCTAATTATTTCCACAGATCCAAAGAAGGGTTTTTTCTTTCCTCTCTTTTAATCTCTGAGCTGAATTGTGCTGATTGAAGAAATGCAGATGTTTGGTAACTGCTGCTATGTTGAAGCTGGGTTAGGGCTTCATCCCATCCTGCTCCAGATGATACTGCTGGTTCAGCCATTAGCCCTTCCTTAAAACTCCACGAGCAAATGCAACCTGCTTAATGCCAACTCTCCGCATGCTTTCTGTAATGGCTGAAGTTCCTTTCAGCATTTCCATGTGCTGCAGCTGGAATTAGATGGATTTGTTAATTGTTGAATTCACCTTTGCCTGGTGCTGTGGGCTGTCCCCTCTCTGGAGCTACATGGAGAGGTTTGGTGGCTTCCTCTGTTAGAGCTAAAGATGATCACTAAGGGTAGCAGCTTTGTAAAGCATTCCTCTGACTGCCTTGAGCCCCAGATCTCCTCTCAGTGATAGCTATTGGCACCTTTTAGCTCACCTAAGTGCAGAGAAACATATACATGATCAGGAGAGAGCAAATGTTTGAGTAAGTGCTCAGGGAGAAGAGTGGAGAGAGCATTAGGATGGATCAGTGCTCCTGTCTAAGGGCTGCATCCTCAGAGGGTGCTGCTGACCACAGCAACACTCCTACCTCAGATTCTTTTTCAACTTCTTTATTTTTTGAAGATTTGCACTTGGAAAAATATTTAGCTGCTATTTAAGGTAACTTTTAGGGGGTTATGCTCCTATTTACTGGCAGTTTCACTCTTCCCTTCTCTCCCACACCCCTTTCTGAAAGAAAAAAAACAATGATTTTTTTCAGTCAGGGGCAGAGTAAGAAGAGTTGGTCCACAAATACAATTTTCTCTGACCACTGCTGACTTTTGTTACCAAACTTTTACTACTTATCCCTGCCTCGAATATGTGTAAAGATTTCAGTGAAAAATCTCTGCTTTTCCATTGTCATCCTCGATGTGGTTTGGGTTAGGAAAATCTGGGATGCAGTGCTGTGCAGAAGAGAAACAGCAAACCTGGACTGCACTGCACAGTGGATTATGTCAAGTAGAGCGAGTGGGGTTGGAAAGACATTGCACTGAGAATGGATGACACACTTGATGTCAGACAAAAGCCTGAGTATTCCACACACTGCTAATCTCGTAACTTTAATTTTATCAGAAAGTCTGTCCGAGCTGATTTCCAAATCCTGTTTCTTTCTGTTTAGTAAGTGCACTCACTTTGGCCAATTGTGTTTGTTGTGTGTGTTTGCTTTCCTAAATTCATGGAAATTAGTGTTATCTTTCTTTATTTGGAGTAATAAAACCAAAGAATGTTTTTATATCAACATCAACAAAATTTAATTTGTGAAAATAATTTTCCTATATGAGGGTTTTATTTGAGTCTTTGATTCATTTCATTTCCTGAATTTAGATTCAATTATATGTTCTTCCTTTTAAATGTATTCTGTTGTCCATGCTAAAATAGCTCTTATAGTGCAGATATTAATGAAAACTCCTGATCTGGTGTGTAGACATTATTGAACACTTACAACACAACCTGAATGTGTGCTTGCTTTCTATCCCTGGAGAAAACAAACTGAGATCAGAGATGTGCCCATTCAGTCACTTAACTGCTCTGGTGAGAATCTCGAGGAGCAGGGGAGAGAATGGATTGGATGATGTGAGTTTGAGCTGAGGGAAGCATTATTCTGGATTTGTAATTGGTCTCTTTTAATATAAGATTCATTATATAGCTTATTATATTATTATTGTTCTATTACTATATTCTATATCATTCTATAATTATTTTATTATTATATTGTAGAATATATCTGAGTGAAATTAAACGTAGGTTTGTGTTGAAAGAGGGACTCTTTTTTTCCTTGAAAAACTAAATGGGTGTAGGTCACTATATTTAAATATGATTTAATTTAAATCATTTAAACATGATTTTAATTTTAAAGCAATAGGATGTTACTTTCTTCCCTCTGCTCTCTCAAGTCCAGGGCTGGGTAGCAATGAATCCTTGCATCACAACTATGTGGACCGAATATATGAAAAAAGATCACATTATTAAACATAAGGCTTGTGCCAGTATTACAGTACCTAAAGATATTTATTTAACATTTTTTTGAATGCTATGAGTGACAGGAAAAGGGTTAGACAAGAAAAAAAGGCACAATGGTGTGCCTTTTGGGTTGGCACGAATATATGTTACGGTATTACAGTTGAGCCTTTGTAGTGTGGGTTAGATTTTTGTGCAATTTTCCCAAAATAGGGAAACTCCAGGGGACTCCAGAACTATGGATGTGAACACATAGAAGCCAAAGCAGAGGAAGCTTGGTATGTTTTTACCTTTTTCCCTGTTTCACAGTCTGTTTCATGTCTACAGTTGTGGTAAATTGCTGGTGTTCACTGGGTGTCCTGCAAACGAAGAACTGATGGTGAGGGCAGCAGGGAATCAATCTATACAGAGCAGGAGATGTGGCAGTGAGCACTAGCACAGGGAAGAGAGTGTCAGAGGCCTTGGCTGCAACACCAGGTGGAGCATGAGAAGAGGGAAAACATCTGGGGGAAAGAGGGGAGGGTGAGTGATGACAGAGGTATGTTACTGTTTCCTCGCTAGAGAAACAAAATTTCCTAATAATTCGTGAGGCTTTACCTTTTCAAGCTGAAATTCATTACTACATCAAAGTAAATGCCTTGCTACTAACAGAATAAATGTCTCTATTTAGAATGGAAATGAGAAAAATGTATGAATTACAAGACGTTTTAAGAATTGTGAGTGGTTGGGTGGATGGAGTTAGTCTTATTTTAGAAATTGGCTTTGACATAATTTGATAATAAGTAATAGGCTTAGCTTCTGATTCTCTAACAACTTGAAATGCAGCAAATCTTTACTGAACGTGTGATCTGCATTGCACATGAAGTGTACACAGGCAAGGGGTGTCTGTGGGGGGTTGGCTGCTTGGTTTGTTTGCAGCCTGCCTCCCTCCCTATCTTCCCACTGTAAAAAGGCAATGCTCTCCTTCCCTGGCAGACCACCGGGAAAGAGAATTCAAGTGAGCCTCGCTCAGCACTGAATTATGCCAGCTCGAAGATGTTATCCTTTTCCAGAGAGCTTGGGAGCCCTTCAGCAGTTAGAAGCACATAACTGGAAGTTATGTACCTCCTGTGTTCCTCTGTCTCCTTCTGCCTGGAGGAGACACCTGCTTGAAAATGCAGTGTTGGGAAATTATTGGAAACAGACACCTGAATGCAGATGTATTCTTGTCAAAAGGAAACAGAGAAAATATTTGCACAAATGCAGTTGACACAGGAGGTCATGATCCCATTTCATATGTCACTGCTTAATCTTAACTGAGATAATTACAGACATATGGCTGTCTAAATATGAAGTCAACAGGAAGGTATCCAGCTACATATGGTACTACAAGTTAATCAGATTTCACTGCAACAGCCAGCAGCCGAGGCTATTAGGTGAATATCGGATATTCCCCGACAAAATTTATCATTACAAAAAAGGCATCAAATTTGCATTTATTAATTCTTTGTATGTCTTTGTGGGCTGGTATGAATGTGGATAAAACTCACATTAGTATCTCATAATGTTCAAATAACAACCAATGTAGAACTTGGAGTTACTTACTTGTGTATGTTTTCCAAAACATGACAGGATGAAAACTGTGTCCAGGAAAAGGTGCACCATTCTGCCTAAACCATCTGGGTTGATGCTGGCAAGTCCTGGAAAATATCCTGACAATGGAGGGTGTGGATGGTTTGTTTCCCTGGCCAGCAGTGGGGTCAGCCTTGTCCCTGCTCAGGCTCTGACTGGCTGCCAGCCCCAGCAGCACAGTAGCTGTGGGTGCAGTGCAGCCCTCAAGCAGAGGCTGCTCTGTACAGCTCAGAACCAGTACTAAATGTCCCTGATGCTTTGCCTTTTATAGTGTTGACCCCAAGTACTTTTTTCCTTTCTTTCCAGAAGGCCTCACCCTGAGGCAGCACCATTATCACATCCCTGTGGCTCACATCCAGTGCAGCACAGCTATAGCTTTGATATTACTGCTTCCCAGAGTTGCTTGGGAAGCCCATGGATATTTTTGCAGGATACTGCCTTTGCAGCATGCAGTCAAACCCACTGGTTTGTTCCAAACTCAGTGGGAGTTTCCTGCACAGCCATGAACAGACATCATCAATTACATTATTTCCTGGCTATAAAGCAAGAGGATGGACTCTCCTGTACTGCCTCTTGTCATGCTTTTAAGCCATTTGTGAGCAGGGTTATTATTTTATTTCCTGTGTGTACTAAACTGAGGTTGAACTCCTGTGGTGTCCTCACTCAGACTTGATCAGCACCCCCAAATTCACTGCTAGGGTAATTATTTGTCCAGGTCATAAGCAGAGACCTGCATGATGAACTTTGGCAGGGCTTTGTGTGCCAGCTTGTGCTTTTCCTGAGCAAATGCTTGTGCCCCCCAGGTGCTGAGGGCCAGCAGAAGCTCCACAAACCCACAACGAGCACCCCCTGACCTTTCCTGCCAGCCAGACTCCCAGGGGGTGTATTTGCAGGACCACAGGCAGCAGCAGCAGCTCGAGCTCCGTGTAAGCTTTCCCTCGGGCTCACACGAGTTCTTGTAAACTGAGATTTCACACAAGCCAGTGAAGACATACTTCAGTTTTATTGTTGTTTAGGCATGGATAGAAACATTAATTCTTTTGCACTCTTGGTTCTTGAAACTTGCCTATAGTGAACTGGGAGCAGTGAAAAGCCCAGCTCCTCGGACTGACGATTTAAAGTGCATAGGAGATCAAGCAGAATCCCGAAAGGCGAGGAGTTGTTTATATTCCTTTTTCTGTCGCTGTGAAAGTTGAAGGACTTTTTTTTTTCTTCTCCTTTGCCCTATATTCCCCTGACAGTGGTATGAAAATTTTTAGCCCTTCCCTATGCTTTCCCTTTGGATTTTTCCCTATCTTTGGAAGATTCCTCTCTGTATTTAAGAACTGTTTGTAGTGTTATAAACAAAGAGAGGCGAGAGATGCACACTCCTTCACAGGATTCTGGTACCACTTTTCCCGTTCAGAGTCACGCCCACTGAATTTGTTTTTCTTTTAAAAAATGTGTATCGCTTGGCAGTGTTCTTGCACCAAAAGAAAAAGATATATTTATATATAAAGTAACTTTTTTGTGTGTTCACGTTTTATTTTGGAAAAACAGGTGTTTAAAAATTTTAGAATTTTTTTAACAAAATTCTAAAAAGAAAAAAATCACAATATTTACAGAGATAACAGAATGGCTTAGCCATGCAAAACAAATTACTTTGGTTTTTCCCCCATTTTACTTTGGTTTAAATATTGACCAAGATTATAATTTTTTTTCTTTTTGCCAAATAAAACAGTAACAAAGTAAAGTTTAGAGGCATGTAACAGGATTTCCCTCTAATATTTTATACAGCATAGAGTTTATAGGACATCTTATGTATTTAATCCATGCCAATGCACTACAGGAAGCTTTTATTAAGACATCAGTCACTACTGCCCAGACATTTAACATTTTACAAATTTACAAGTAACAGTGTTTTCTTCCCCCTAAATAATGCAAAAGTGGCAAAATACATTTCCTAACGTCCATCTTTTTCTTTTATTTATTTATTTATTTTTGCCTACCAGTCTATAAAAACTTACTTTTTCCCTGGATATTTGTAAATGGAAACCTGATGTTCTGCTTACTCTACTGTTCCTCTCCATCAAAGCTGCCTGTTACCTTCTTCCAGAAACTAACTTTCCAGATAAGACAAAACTTATCTCCCTTCAGTACAACTTTCTATTGGCCATTCACCCTAAAACCTTTTCTTATCAAGTACCATTCTAAAAATTCCCTCAAGCAAAAAACATGTTTATAAAGTTACAAACTTGAATGTAACTAAAGATACATAGACATTTCATTGTTACAATTATATGTACTGTTTGATAAATTAGGTACCAGTTAAAAACACTAAAATTATCTCAAGGTGCATTCAATATCTGTAGCATAGTTAACAAAAACACACAAAAAATATATATATATATATATTCTATTTTTGTGGGAAAAAAATGCAGCTTTGATATGACCACGTTTTAAAAAAAGTTTCCAATTCTGACTGGTATCTCTCTGAAATGAAGAAAAGGTACAGTACTTTAAGGCAGCGAATAACATAAAGGAATCAAAATTAATCCAGAATTCCAGTTCCTTATCCTAATGCTAACATGAAAGACGACTGATAACCATCAATAAAACGCATGTCTTGCTCTAGAAGAAAAGGATTTATTAGCCACCAGCTGCATGTAGGCTAGGAATTTTTCATAGTGTTCCTTGCTCAATACCCAGTTTTCTTCAGGGAAACTCTTTATTCCCTCTCTAGCTTGTTTAGCTTTGCATGGTTTTTTAAATGTTCCCTTTCATTAACAATTTAGTTCATTCTTGTCACAGCTGTCACCCTTTTGCTTTACCATGATTTCAAAGAATGAAAAAGGAGTTTGACATTTTCCTTTAAGACAATCTTACACTCTAGGTACTTGCTACAAAGCAGAGGCTTCACTGATAACAACCAGAATTAGACATGTACCTGCTCAAAGGGTGTCATAAAAACAATTGAAATAAAACCATTACACTATACATCAGATTAACAGCAACTCCCAGAACAAAGCCTTACAGTGTATAAAAATAGCTACGTAAAAAATTTACATAAAGGCAAACAAAAAGAAATCTTCAGTGCAGACATTTACAAAAAAATATTTCAAACAGAACACAACATGGTGACCTATTATCATGGCTGTTGCCAAAATTAGTTTGTGGGGTTTTTTTAGCTTGAGATAATTGTGTCTAAAATCCTTTGAAAACCTGGTAGTATGATCTGCTTAATACTTGAACCATGAATAGCTGTCACTTCTTTGTATATGTTTAAATACAATCCACGTTCATGCTTCAATTGGTCTATATGTATTCTCTGAAAATATGAAAGATAAAAGCCAGTTAAACATTTAAAATATGTTAACCATCATGACTACTCAGTATCTAAGCTTCAAATAAACAGCTGCATGAATAGTACTTTCTTCTGCAGCTCAGTGATGTAAACACTTCCATGACAAGAATCACTGTTGCAATATTGTTCTCAGCACATTCACTAAGTTTATCTGGTAAGCACTGGATTTATGTCCACTTCATTTATGCAGATCTACTCATCTGAAGGAATACAGAGTAAAAGATTGCACTGAAGTCACACAATGTATTTATGCTGCAACCTTTTCAAAAACCAAATTGACTTGTTTTCCACCTTTAAATCCTTCCTAGGACATAATTTTGGTATTCCCAATTGCCTTTTCCAAACCAGTAAAACACTGATATTTCTGGTAAAGTGCCCACTGCAATGCTGCATCTCTATATGTACTGTGTAATTGCTCTATATAATCCAATGAATTCTGAATATTTAGAGCAAAACTTGTGACTTGTATTTGAAAATTTCAGACAATACTGACATATTGAAATTATTAATGGCAGTTGCATTCATTTAAATAAGAAACATTTTTATGTAAATATGAATGATCATAATTCTACATAATTCCAAATGCTTTAAACACCTTTTACCTCAAGAAGGTACCTCGTGCTATTTACTTAAAGTCACTGAAAATCAGAGCTGTCTGCAGCATTCCTGTGGAGGAGTTCACAATGCAAGCACATGTTTTTGCACTTGTACTACTGAATGTGTACTACTCTCAATTTTAAGAACTGTTGGTGACCAACTCAACAATCCTCTCTGTGGTTAACTGGTTTCTAGACTCTTGTGTTGTTGCAGTGTTAATTTTAAATGGCCTAAATTGGCCAGAAAAATGGTCTAACCCCCTCCTTTGGGTACTACGAGGAGAGGTGCAGCAGTGGTGTATATACGTGTGAGCACAGGGTGGTGCTCTTGGTGCTTTGCAGTGCTCCTGTAATTCCCAACAGAACTTGGGCATCTGCTGGATCATTTGTAAACAGTTTACTTCATACAGATCCCAGCAGGGGAAGCCTTCAAACCTGTTACTAATGTAATGTACAGTGTCTCTTTCCAGGACAGAACTGATCACAATACAGGTGTGTGAAATCTAGACTAAGAAAACTGTTTTGTTCTAAGGGAAGAATGTTTCATGACCTTTGCATTAATGATGAAAAAAGTGACCAAGGACTTGGAAACTGCAGCTTTCAGTAGGGGAAGAAGTTCCTGTAAACATTTCAAGTCATAACTTGAAAACTTCTGAACTCTACCTAAACATACCCTTCATATAAACACACACACAGGTATCACAGTGATACATTATACAAATTTATATTTTCATTTCCTCAAGCACATGCATTAAAATAAAGCCAAATATTAAGTTCCATCTGAATGTCAGGCTTCCTTTTATATTTTTTGTGCAGCTCTGAACTCTTAACTGGCCAAAAGCTTGAGTCTGTCTGTCCTAAAACTACACCACAAAACAACCCCACTGCCTCACCTCTGAAAGGTGAACACCAGACCAAGCTACAGCTTTGGTCACCAGAGAGAAATGGTGGACAAAGAGATGTTAATGCTGTAATATGAAACACTTACCTGGAATGATGACTGACACATTTTCTCTTAAGTTTCAGATTTATGATTGTTTTCCTCTAGTTTTTTGTTTTCTTCTATATTTCCAAGATCTTTGTCTACATGTTTTGATGCTGTCCTATAACGTAAAGGAAGGGCATTTTTGCATATCTACAGCATTTTATTCCATCCTCATATTAATGACACTGCCTCCTCCCCTCACAGTGAACAGAAAATTTTGACAGTTCTGTTCTGAGCAGAGCAATAGGTTTGCATATGTCTTTAAATAGGCCAGTGACACCAGATCCCCCACTGGTGTGAGTGACAAAAGAAGTATTGCAGTAGGGCTCTGTGCTTTTATCTCCTGAGCAATTCAGAATTATTCTGAGCTAGCAGACAGTTAGTAAGGTTAAACCAGTTGTGGAGATCCATGTTTCTCGAGAAAGTAATTGTGCAGCTTGTTTCAATAAACACAAGGCTGCTTTAAGGTGTACTGAAACATTACAAGCGTGGCTAAGATATCTTGATCAACACAGCAATCTTTTGTGTATTTGTAGTAAATGACTTTCAGAGCTCGTGCCAAACAGAAGCTCTTTAAATGTGGAGAAATTAATGAAAAATCTGGCACCACTGAAAAAAAAATCCACTCTGGCTTCTAGGTCTGTGCTAGCTATGACTGACAAGCTTTGGGTAAAGATGAGATTGTGTAAATGTTTGAGGGGGGAAAAAAAGAAGAGGTAAGCCTCATTTAAAATAGCAGGTCTTCCTTAATGCAAGTAGTGGTGATGAATTAATGAGTTAAGTGCTTAGTTTAGCTTAGCACAATAAAACCACTATGCGATTCATTTAATCTGTGAGAAGCCTCACTGTCTGCCAAGGTGAAAGATTCCTGCGGTGCTGTGATAACATTTTGAAGGCCCCAGTTTTGAAAATGTAAATGGGCAAATGTGTTTGAGTGGGACAAAGTAAATCCCTTGTGTCAAAGCAGATTATCGTATCCTCATTTTCTCTACAGATAATTTGTTTCCCCTACAGAAAAGTGAGGTCTGTTGTGACAGATTGATGCATATGCTCACCCTTGCTGCAGGGCAAAGGCCCGGAGTGACGCTGACTGGCAAAGTACAATGCAGACACAGGTTAGGAGCTCGTGTGACATGTGACGCTGACACCATGCAGGTATGCACCTCCCGGGGCTCCGGGCGGGACTGTCGCTCTGGGAGCGTTCCCGGGAGCATCCTCCATCTGAGCAAGGCTGGGAGCACCGGCTGCAGCCGTGTGTGCCCTGAGCTGAGGTGCCCTTGGAGCAGTGCTGCCGAGACAGCACAGCTCAGTCTTTGCCTCTGAAGGGCTCCTGAGGGGGTGCCAATGCACCTGAACCCCTCCTCTGGGAGTGCTGCTGAAATGCTGCTCTCCGGGCTGGGGAGCACAGCTTGAGGTGGAGTGCCAAGGGAGCATGGGCTTCTGCATCCCAAATCCCTCAGGCTGTGCTGAAAGGGACCACTCTAAAATCTTTTTGGTTTTAGAGGAGTTTATTTCATGAAGGGCTATAAGTTTTAATGTTTTAAAGCAGCATTTACACCTTTTGGTATTGGTTTAGGTTGCCTCTGTTACAATTGTGTGACTGACAGGAAGGTGTCATGCTGAAAACCCATTTACTGCAAAGATCTGAGCTCTTCTTTATTACAGGCAAATTTAATTTTAAAAGTGCTGAGATAGTATTACAAAGTAACTTGTTCTACAGTGGTAAATTTCTATTGGGCAGTAACATTCTATTTTTTTCTGGCATTCAAAACCTGAAGCACATGGCATGCATAAAAGAAAAGGATGTGAGATGCAATGAAAAAGAAAATTCAGTGTTTTGGTAAAGACTGACCTTCTGTGAGCTTAATAACCTTTCACAAATCTCTTAAATCCTAACAAAAAAAGAAACAACCTCGGAAAAAAAACCCCTTGAAAATTAAAAAAGTTTTAATTTAAATTTAAAACATGTTTGGTTTAGGTTGAGCATATAATTTGGCTTGTCCTGTGACTAATGAGTCTTTTCCATAAATAAGTCTCACAAAACTGGGGACAATAGGGAAAGAGACAAAAAGCTGAAAGAATCTGGACTCAGGCCACTACCTGAGCTGAAATGAGCTGGATGTGAGAAAGCAGGACCATGCACATCTGTCCTCATATAACTGCAGATGTCTGCTCTTGGAGACTGGATAGACTACCAGCATGGCTCACTGGGATCCTTTTCTTTTGGCCCCTTATCAAGAGTTTTGCAGTGCCCAAAGCAGACTGAATCTCATATGACCTGACAGTTAACAGTAGAGGGAACTATTTGGTCTTTGATTAGGTTAAAAGCATTCAATGACTAATGTCAGGATATTCTGCAATGTGATCAGGTTTTGATTTTTAAAGTAATCTATTTTAGTTCTGCATTCAGTGAATCTAAATGTCACCTTTATTTTCCTAAAGCCACAATGGGCAAAAATGGGAGTCTCAAAGGGCAACACAGACTTTGAAAGAGGGAGGTGCTCCAGAACTCTTTTGGAGGATGTTACAAACCACTTGCTTGAAAAGAGAGCAGCAGCAGTTTTGCATGTCTGACAATCAGATGGATTTCGATTCTCAGTGCCTGAGACCGAAATGCAGCCATTTATTTATGACAGTTCAGTGATCCTGCTGACCTGGTTTTTTGTTCCCTAAATCCCATTATCCAGGCAGATTCACCACCTCAGCACAAACAATGCTGCTGCATTTTTTAATGCTATCTAAACAGTGTCATTAAGAGACACAGGAGTTATTTTGCAGAGTTGCAGCAATGCGATCCAGCGGCAGAGCTCTGCCAACAGCAGAGGCACAGCCACCCCTGGCATGGCACCAATCCCCAGGGCTCGACAGACGTGGCTTGGGTTAGTAACAGGAATGTCTCAAAACACTCCATCGCTTCCTGAGGTGACTTCAGGCACAGGACAAACAGTCCTTTTCCAGCTTAACATTAAAAAACACTTGTGCCTTACTTTTTTTGTGCATTAACTCTTGTCAGCTTGCTCCACTTGCAACTCAAGAGTGAATTCCTGATAATATCTGAGCAGGTGGGCAATGGAGTCTGAATGGACAGAAATATTCCCAGGATTTGCCCAAAAGGGAAGACAGCTCACTTTGCCCAGGCCTGGAGCACTCTCATACATTGTCATTATCTGCAGCTCCACAAAAAAAGCCCACACCTTTGTATGCTGTTTTTCTGAAGAATGAGAAGTTGGTTGTATAAATCTGAGTTTACTCACTCAACTTCCTTTTTTTTTTTCCTTTAAATAATTTGTAAATCATGGATCATTCTGAGCTCTTGCTAAGATTATGATTCATATTTAATATTTATCTACGCTTGCTCTTCAGGAAAATAATTATCTCCAGGGAATCCTAATCAAAATCTCTCTGCAAGTACAACCAAAGTGAGATTTTTAGCATTCTTTGGTGTCTGTGTGCTGTGGGGCTGCTATTTTCATGGATCTTGTTCAGATACTGAACAATGTTCATAGCATTGTTTGTAATATGCAGACCATTTTCCATGATAACTGTTTTTCCTACTGTAGTGTAAACACAGACTACATATAAGTGACCCAAAAATTGTGGTAGGGTTTTAATTTCTGATTTGTTTTAATATCGCAAATCTAGGCTTTGCCCTCAACACTATTTAAGGAAGAAAGTATGCAATGCTGTTTGTCCTTGTTACTCAGTCTTGTGATAATGACACATCTGTGATACACATCTGTGTAGTTCTGGCTGCTGAAGCAAGAGCCATGAATTTCATTTAAGCTACACAAAACTGCACTCTTGCAGGTTGTTTTCTAGGAGCAATTGGTTTCATACATCCCAATCTGGACTAGCTGCAACCTCCTTATTTACTCCAATCTTCCACTTCCACTTCCTCCAGTTATTTTCGCATGCCCATCAGTAGGAAAAAAACAGAGATATTACAAAAATATTACAGTCATCAAGAAATAGGTGACCATTTTTAATTTGTGTCACTTTCATATTAGATTTGTGTCATGAGCTGACACTTTCAGAGATGTTTATGTCTTTTCTCTGGAAGGGAACCGAGTTAAAAAAACAATAAAATGCTGAATCTTGTTGAAAGCATAGTGAATTTCCTATATATTTGGCCCATCATGTGTGACTCATATGCTTGTTTGCTATAAAGTATCAAAAAATTTTTATGCTTCAAGTGTTCAGTTTCAGACATGCCAGTAACCTTTGTCATTACTGTGACCTAAGACACATTTCAAGAGTCTGATATGCTCTGAGTGTGAACAATTTTAAGACTGTTGCTGTGATTCAGCTGGCCAGGTTGAAGTTTCCTTCACTGGATGCTGAACTACTTCTAACCTTGATCTAGCCTCATGTGACTTTAGATTTGGGCACCTCCAAACTCCAGGGACAAAAACGGGGCCAAGGGCCAAGCTACATGCAAACTTCCACACCTAGGGAGAAAGGTACAAGGTGCTGAGTGCACTATTTTCTTCCTGAATCTTTAATTTCTGCTGTACCCTCAGCTGCCTCTGACAAGGTGAAAATTTTCTATATGTAATATTTACCTAACATAGGTGTCCGGGAATCTCTCAACTGAGGTCTGACACAAAAATTTTAGAAATATTCTGAAGTGCTGAGTTATATTCTGTTCCATGCAGATTAGTTTACAATATCGTTTTTGGAAAAAGGAGAAATCTGTAGAGAACAAGTGTTTGGCCTTCTGCTCAGATGAAGGAGAAACAAGGCATGCTGGGGTAGGTAGCCTCAACTCTTGATTCAAGAGGAGGCTGGTTGCAGGATGTGGAATACAGATGAATCTCTGATTTATGGGATAATATTCACACTGAAAAGAATATGTGGCAATAATCAGCTTTTCCATCAAGTGGAGCTGAGGCAGTAACTGTACAAGTGATTTATCGTGAATATATTCCAAGGCTACAAGTATCATTCCTACTTAGTGTGGATGACAAGACAATAGAAGATTATACAAACCACAACACCAATAACAAAAAAAGTAATGTTTTTCTTGCCTCGGCAGACTTGGAAAGTTCTGTGCTGCTGCCTTCTCAGACTTTCCTTTGGCGTCACTTTGGGGATAGAGATTAGGTGAGTTACTGGTCAAGGGTGGGTTCAAAAAATAACTACTACCTGCTGGCCTGGATGGAGATGGGGTGGTTGTGTCTAGAGGTGTAAGGTGCTTTTTGCAAGGCCTACTTTGACTTCTAGGCTATGATTGTTAGAATAGGTACTGACATTCTGCTTGTTCCTGCAAGCATGGTGTGCAGAAAGCAGGGAGGGTAACAACAGATCAATTTAAACACATACTGAGAACAGGAGATTGTCAGTGATGATACATTATTTAACGGGTTTAGAAGCCAGCAACCACGTGTCAAACACAGAGACTATTATTTAACTATAAAAGTATTTTTGTTTCCAGTGAATCTGTCTAAACAATTCTACCTCTAATTTTTCCTCTAAGCTTTAGGAAGAGAAGTTGAGCATGAGGAAATGAGTGTTGTCCCTTTAGAATATCCTATATTCCATCTTTGAAGCAGAAAAAATTGTTGTAATTCATAAACTCATCTCATGCTCTATTCTACAATTCCTGTCAGCTCTACCCACACTACTCGATGGTGCAAGAAGAGATATTTTACCTTCTCTGCCCTTGTTATACTCAAACCACCTCATCCAAAGAAACCCAAACCAGTGTACCACAGTTTCATGATTCCACATTCACACATTCAAAAAGGAGTGACAAAGTTATTCTAGACATTATTGCAACAATAGCAAAGTGTGGGAGGAAGAGCATGAAGCCGTTACTTTAAATTTTTTACCAAAAGAAGCATAAGCTTTGGAAAAAAACCAAAAAACCCCTCTGTAATATCTGAATGTGGTTCTGTTCTTGGGTAATTTATAACAACTCTATATTTGAAAAACTTCAGAACCCTGATTAGTTATGGTTGAACCAAGGTTTCTATGTATTATCCAAAAAAAGAGCGTTTTCTAGCAGATGGAGAATTCCTTGTTGTACTTTCACATCAGTGAAAACACATTTGTTTGTAGTAAAATCCCACCGGTATATTTTAGATTTCATTTGATTAAATTTTAATGAAAGATCATCCTAAAACCAACTGAACATTAAGACTGCATTTACACCTGTACTGGTTGGTGCATGTTATGCACAAGCACTGGACCTCCCCTGCTCAGAAGCAGCTGCCAGCAAGCAATCCTCCTTCTGACTGCCCTCAGTTCTTCCTGGAGACAAAGGTATGGGGGTAAGACCAAATGGAGCATGCCAAATTCAAAAGGATGAAGTAACATGGTCACTTCTTGAGACCCTCTCATTTCTTTCCTGAAGTGAGCCTTTGTGACAGGAAGAAACCTGAAAGCAAGCAGGCCTCACTGGAAAATGCTATTCTATGCCTATGATGGCTAAAAAACCTGGATTGGGATGACAGCTTCTAGATTTTTCAGCAACAGAAGCTCCATCTTTACCAGTTTTATTTCAGAAATCTCGAAGTATAAGTGAACAGAACAATTAAGGATCTGTCCTGAGATGGTTGAATCTTACTCTGTAAGCTATTCCATTTTTAAAGGAAACAAGCTAGCCAGTCTCTAAATGAAGGCAGTTTCTAGCACCAGCACAGCCACACAGATTTCCACACAAGTTCCACAATTAAACACTATATTTAAATGCAAGAGTCAGCACATACTTGGATGTAAGGGAAGAGGACCTCATTACAACTCTGATCTACGAAAATCTTCCAACCCCACCTCCAGGACATGAGTCCTGTTAAGCATTAGGACAAACCAATCAGGAGTGCCAAGTTTTCCCCTTTTTCTATCAAGTGCACCTACTGTAACAGCTTTTCCCCACTCTAGACTACTGGAATGCTGTAGAGGAAGGAAAACAGGTGAATATACATCTCTGCTTATCACTGTCATTTTTCCAGTTTAGCACAAAATTTTACAAAAAAATTCTTACTTTGATTTCTTCACATAGAGCCAGTAGACAACACCTGCAATCAGAGCAACCAGCAGAAGACCGACCACAATTCCCACTATTAGCTTTGCCTGGTCATTAACCTTTTCACTACTGTCACCTGAAGCAAAGAAGAAAAGTTAATGAGATGACCTATGATAAAGTAAAGCATTACAACATTTCTAAAGAATTTCCACCAGAAACAAGAAAAGGGATTAAAAAAAGAAAAAAAAGAAAAAGAGGCATTGTTCTTTACACACGGTTTTAAGCTTCAAGAAAGTCACATCATCACAGTAAATCACAGCATCAGCTATTTCAAATCAAGTCCAGCTTTAAGGGAATTTAAGGGACTTTGCAGTGCACTACATAGGTCTTGAACCAAGACAATCAAAGGCAAGGGTTACAGAGATAGAAAACTGTACATACCACTTCTACCCTCTGTCTCATCATATTCTGGAATATTTACTGAAATGAAAAATGTTAAAATTAAAGATAGAACATATTAGACCTCAACATCACCTTTAGTTGCCTATTTACAGAAATCCCAGAAACTGTAACAGTGTGCCAAACAAGATATTTATATATTAATCCTATCTTTAAACAAAAGTCTTTCCTTTGTAACTATAATATATCCATTAGAAGAATCTTAGTCAGAAATATCTCTGACCAAGTATTTCTGTGCTAGCCTTCCATAGCTTCTCACTACTTTTCATCATGATGTGATTAAAGCCCAGTATGGCTGTGAGTCAAGTCATACTAGTAATAATAAACTGGAATTTAGGGACTAAGAGATATTGTTAATGTAGTAACAATAAAGAATGGTGTAGTTTACTGAATGTTGTACATTACTGAATGTAATGTAGTAAACAAAGACCTCTGTCTTGTAAATAAAGTATTACTTTGCAGTATTTGGTACTATTATGTTCTACTATTATTTTGTAATATTTTTTTTACTTTTGTAAATAGAGGTACTAGCCAAAAAAGTCATGAAGACTAAGTGACTCCATGTAGAAAGCTATCAATAAATTTTATGTACTACTGACCCAGAGTGGATTTACAATTGCTTGACTTAAGACAAAAGGTTAAATATCTTAGTATCAACATTACTATGCAGACCTACTCTTCATTTGAGTGTGATGTATGGGTACTTTATGAGAAACTGTAACTTTAAGGAACTGATCTTTAGAGGACACTCACTAGCAGAGACGTTCATGGAGGTCACAGTCCTTTCCAGCTCATTTTCTGCAATGCAAGTTAAAGTTACATTTTCTTCAGGAGCAATTACAATTTTACTGGAAAATTTCCCATTAACATATTTTGTCTCCTCTGTCTGAAAAGGTGAAAAATGAAGATTAGTATCCTTTAAAAACACAAAGAACAATACATGCATTAATTGTATTACACATTGAAAATGTTCAGAGGGAAATAATTTCAATTAAGATTTCAGTTCTCCAAACAACAGCTGTAGAAATACTACATTATTTTACTACATGGTAATGTGAATATTTGAAAGAAAAGGTTGGACAAAACATCCAGTTTTAGATAGTAAAGTGTGCCCTCTAAGACCAATGATAAAAAAGGTTTTTTTTCTGAAAAAGTTCTGTATTTACTTTTCTTTCAACTATTTAAAAAACATTCCAAGTGACAAAATCCTTAAAGAAAATTTCAGACTTCCAAGGTGTAATTTTTTTCCACCTTGCTGTTTTTCATTTATGTCATTATAAGGAAAAGAATTGCTCTAAGTTTTCTAGTTTCCAAGCTGTTTCCACACTAAGCATTATTTTTCCAAGCTAGATGTATCTAGTAGCACCTACAGTATCTGTATTGTAATAGTGATGTGTTGTTCCTTGAATTTGCTGTACATCATTCTTGGATTAATGCAACACCAGGAGAAAATTATTTTCAATCATTTGTATAGCTTCAAGACAATTGCTGTCCTATACCTACAAGTAAATTGACAACTTTGACAGCTACATATAATTTCTGTAGGCTTAAAGCAAAACCTGATGAAAGGTAATGGAATCTACAGGAGCATTGCACATTGTACCTCCAGCCACAGACTGTAGAGAGGTCTCATTTATTTTTCCTGCTAAGACAAAATATGGCAATGCTCTGCATGGGATTTGGTAATCCATATAAAAATACTTCAGTTTGCATATTTTACAGGTATTTTTCCTGCTATATATGAGTTCTTCCTATTTATCCCCCAGGATGAATGCATAATGGTTCTGTTTCCAGTGAGAAACAACAGGTATAACCATAAAAAAAAGAACTATAAATATTAGGATAAAAGCTGCAAAGTCCATAAGGAACTACACTGAATGTAACTTCTGATTCACACATGCCAAATTTCATTACATTTCACTCAGCTAATGCCTACATCAAGTACCCATTTGCTTTCTAATGTAAGTTCTACAATTCCATCATTATTTGCAAATTCTTTATGCAATGGTAAAATCAGCACATTACCTGGATAAAATGACTAAGTACCTTCATTTAAAAAATGCATATTTCATTTGCAGCCTTTTCTTTTTCCTTACAGCTTCAGCTTTTAGCCAGTGGATCTCCTTTGCCTTCACCTTCTCTATTCAAAAAGGCTTTATCATTAAAAAGTCATCCATGTAAGTGCCATGTAGCTACAGCTACCACTTAACCTTCTCTTAGATAAATGAAAAAGCCTTTTCTTCAATCTCACTTTCCGAAAAATGTTCCTTGATTTTAATTTGCACTTCCTATACAATACTTTTTGGTGAATAAAGTAATAAGAAAGATACTTGCTGTATTTAGGATGCTTCCACTGCCTGTAACTGTCCACTGTACTGCTGGTTTGGGGAAACCTTCCACATGGCAGATAATTGTTTTAGACATTTTATTTGTGTTGGTTTTCTTGGTCATTTTGATTTGAGGTTTTCCTACAAGAATAACATTACAGTTAACCATTTTATTTAAAAAGAACAATTAATAATTGTAACTCTCTGTTTGCTTACCTTCCACAATAAGTTTAAGTGTCTGTCTTTTCCTCAATCCTTCGACCTCCTGGAGAGTAGTTTCACAGACATAGTTTCCAGCATCTTGATACTGAAGACTTGAAAATGATGGACTTGTTTGCATTCTGGTATTGTCCTGATAAAGTCAGGAGTTAGAAGTGACAGAGATGGACTCACAATACATTAAGACCTTAATGACAGATGTGACTGCTACCAACAGGAGTTTCCACATGCTTCAGAAAATTAGAGCCTCACTTGTATGATGTTTCCCCATTAGTAAGTACATTTGACTATACAACATGAAAAGATTCTCCACTTCTGGAGATTTATAGAAGCTATAGGCTTTCTTCTTGAACAATTTTGCTTTTAAATCAAGGACATAGGTGTGATCAGTTATTAGCTCTGAGCTTTTCTAGTAGGCTGGCCAAGACCATGGGTGATGAAACATGTTTGAGATACAAGCAACTCTCCTCTAGGCCAGGCTTACAAGACCAACATATGCCTGTAAACAGCCACTAGGCATCTGTGCTCTAAGTTTCTGGCACAATATGTTTGGTATAAAGCCACCTACTTCAATAGTTACATTTTTCACTGTCTGACCCCTCAACCCTTGCCCTTTTGTTATGTTTATTACAACCAAGACCAAGCCCACCTCTGAGAAAATGCACCAAAATTCCTCCAAATGGGCTTTTTTTCTTAGAGTAACCTTATTCTCAAAGGGTCTTGTATAGATCCTTTCAAAGGAGTTGTATCTGTGTTACAATATGCCTTAATTCTCTTCACTGGAAAGCTGAGCTGATAATTACAGTAACTGATTTTTAGTCATCAATGTGAGTAGATCTCATTTTAACCATATGCGTAAGACCCATTTTAACAATGTTATTTATAAAGCCCAATGAACAACTTCCTTCCTTCCTTCCTTCCTTCCTCCCAAAACACTGAAGTAGCAGCAGTAACATGAAGAGGTGAACACTCAGATGAAGTGTGAAATAGATGAATTACTGACCTTTATCCAAAACACTGTTGCATTTCTACTAGAAGAAATGGTGCATGACACAGGCAGGGCCTCTCCAATCTGCTTTGTGACTTCCCCACTAGGAGTAAGCTGCAAATCCAAATCTGGGATAGAAGGAGCATTCGTAAAAAGTTAATCTCAGAAAGCCCAGCCCATTTCAGAGGCTTACCAAGAAAAGAAAATGTGACTAATTGCACTCATTAAATTCAAGATTTCATTTCTTCAATAAAATCTAAGTCAATTTTACAAGGAAGGGAGATGAGAGAATTATTCTAAAATAGGCATTGCAGAACATTCATATTTTTGCTGTAATTATAGGCTAACAGGAAAAGCAAAACCTCACTAATCACTAGACAAATGGATAAATTTTTTTCACCTTGTTCTGCTGGAAGAATGACAGAGTAGGCACAAGAAGCTGAGGAAGTACTTCACATAGCAGTATGTGCATCTTGAAAAGGGAAGCACAGAATGCTGTGAGGGTAGCTTGTTATGGGCCAGATACAAATGCATCTTCAGGGGACAACTATTGCAGGTGGGGACAGGTTATCCCAAACAGTAATTGTGGAGAAAAAAGGCAGCTCTTTCTTTTGAGTGATAAAACTAGAGGATATTTATCCTCAGAATCTGGAGGGGATGAAGATGATCAAAGAAGGTGTATGAGACATGACACTGACTGAAGTGCTGAGAAGTCTGAATTACAGGGTTGGGGCACATGAAGCCCTTTATTTGTTCTCATTTGTAACTTAAAATGCCACTTTTGTGTACCTCAAAAAAGAGTCCGAGCTCTGCCTGACATGTTTAAGCTCCAGAGAAAATTGCAGTCAGCGACAGCTGTGTTTGACACAAGGCAGGATGAGAGCCACTAACAGAAACATCACACACACTGCTCGGGATTTTTCTTAGTATAAAGATTTGATAGGGTGGTTGTTTTTTTAAATTTTAATCCTATAGTGAAAGAAAAGCAGAATTTGCCAATCTCTATTTTGATTCCCCTCTGATAGTGCCTTGCTTGTGAGCCAAGTTGCCTGGCTGAGTGACTATCACAGATGTGTGTGTGCACACACAAACAGGGGCAGTCAAATGCACATGACTATAAGTGACTTCATCACAAATATGGTACTTGTTGGAAAAGGACTGCAATGCCTCCTTTTGGCTTTTAAGCAGAGCTTAAAAAAAGCTTGAGACAAAAATCACAGTAGAGGAAAGCGAGTTTTCCTTAACAAAACAATGAACTTCCCTGCTGGCTTAATTCAGTGGTTGCCCTGGGAACACCATTGTAATTAGAGGTAGAACTTCAGGGAACAACCAGCATTCAGCCTGTACTACTAGCCTGCAGCATTATTTTCTGTGTTACGAGCCCAGTGTCTCGTCCGAGAGGTCACAATAACTGTACTTTCATCTGTGAATCAGTCAAAGATCCCGATGAGATAAAATGGCATCTTGTTTCTGTATTCCTATGGAGATTTCCTATCCTCACTCCTGAAACCAGTAAATGGAACCCAACTCTTCTCCTGTGGCTTCCAGAAGAAAAAAAAAAAAAAGTAATAAAATAACAAGATTCCTCCAGTGAGCAGTGTATAGATTCAGATGGTGTATGGGATGTGTTTCTTCATGATTTGTTACCCTTAAACACATTCTACCAAGGCAGAGGGGCGGTTGAAGAAAAAGCTAAGATATTTTCTTTTTTCCCTCAAGAATATCCTTATAAATATACTTAAACATTTTATTTTTTGAAGCAAGATAACACCTCAACCCCAAGAGATCACCAAAGACCATTCAGAAGGCATTCCTCTCACATTTGCCAAGGGAAGCAAAAATTCATGAAAGGTTTTGCCTTCATCTCAGGCAAGACTGACAGAGCCCAGAGCAATCCTTCAGCCCAGCCTTCCTCCAGGGTGGTATGGCTGTGCCCTGCTGGCCCTGTGTGGGGTGTAACTGGGACTATAATCCCTCTCACACCGTGGTTTTGGTTGCTATAGCAGTTCAGGGAAATTTACAGTGCATGAGATGAGCTACATAATTCTGAGCAGTATTTGTATGACTTATGAGGCAAGACAGAATTAAGCTGCTGTTTAACATAGGATCACCTCTAGGAACTCTGTATGAGCAATTTGATTTAGCTTAATTTTCTGACAGTTTATCTATAGGGTCCACAAAGAAATATGATGTAGTTACCTTTGTCTCTCTACTTAGTAAATAATCTCTCTTTGGTACAGAAGTATGAGGAGGAAACATTTCTTGCATACAGAAGACTGTCAAATTTTTGTCTCCATTGAAAGAAAAAATTTCTGTGAGAATTTTCTGTACACTTCATGTTTGGCTTTGAAATGTTCTTCAGAAACAAGCTCCTCATCAGGCACCATTTTCAATATATTCTAGCTCTTAATGTGGTCTCACTTGAAGCCTTGCATTGATTTCAGTGCTGTCTTTGCATACCAAGTAAGGCAGGGAAGTGACAAACAGTGCATTCTGCACGTATCACCACATCATGTGAGGGAGGTATGGAATTAATGTGGGCAAGACTGGAGCACACATTTCAGTTTGGCAACTGTAGCACAGCTGGGACAGACTCCCAGCATTTAAAGGAGGCCTCTGATGGAATATTGTGCTAAAATTGGGAAAACTGTACTGGCGCTTGCTGTTGTCTGAACTCCATAAATAAACTAGCAGACAACTAGAAACTTCTCCTAGTATCTTGAGAATAGATTTTTCCATGCAACATTGAAAAGGTGATTTCCCCTTTTTCAATGGCTTTACTGAAATAAGAGACAAATCAAGACAAAGCTATAGAAATATCTATAGAGAAATACAAATGTTATACTCCTAAGACCTTTAATTTACTGGATGGTTTGCAAGAACACATTTCAGCAGAAAGGAAAGCATCACAAAGAGGAAGTTCCACAGACCTGCTTACTCCAAACTAGGTTTTATGTGCAGAAAACCATTACAGAATCACAGAATGTTTGGGCTGGAAGAGACCTAAAAAAGATCATCCATTTCCAAATCCTCTGCCATGGGCAGGAACACCAGCACTAGACCAATTTGCTCAAATCCCCACAGCAACAGATAAAGAAAGGGGACTGTGGGTTGAAAGAGTTGCTTCTTTGTAGCTCAGGGAAGGTACTCCTGTCCTCTACTGCTGAGTGCTTTCCTTCACTCACTCAGGGTGTGCTTCTACATCTCTGTAAGTGGTTGTAAACAGCTTTTGCTCTGGTTCCCTCCCTGCCAGTTTTGCTCATCTCACCCTAGGCAAACTCAGTGAAGGAACAGAGCGGGCAGAGAATTTACAACCTCGTGTGAAAAACCCCAAACCCACAACATCAATCCTGTTCTGTTGCTCCCTCTGTAGAGGGACAAATCACACAAACCACAAGCACTCAGTTCTGCTGGACTTTCAACTGGGACCTGTCTGCACAGATCCTGCTCTGAATGGCAAGAGCTTGGGTTGTACAGTTTGTCCTTTATGTTC
Organism: Erpornis zantholeuca; assembly: GCA_013400515.1. Lineage (NCBI taxonomy): Eukaryota > Metazoa > Chordata > Aves > Passeriformes > Timaliidae > Erpornis > Erpornis zantholeuca. The sequence goes on along the minus strand of VZTN01005246.1, from coordinate 482,424 downwards.
CTGGGACAAGGTAAGGAATCTTTCACCCCCCCTCAATTTCCTTCATAAATAAAATATTTCCCCAAGCATTATAGGTAACTGTGATGCTTTAATGTCAATTTTAAGCTTTCTGTAAGTCTCATAATTTACATTCAACTTGGAAAAAGGGAGCTCGGTATTCAGCCAGAATGTTTTTCTACAAAAAATATTTGAGGATTAGGACATGATAATATTTTTTCATAAGAGCCAGACACTGAAAGAAATCAGTGTAATTAGAATGCACAATAAAACTGGTTTGGGGAAATAGCACTACAGTTGAAATTTTAAAAAATATTATAAATAGTTTCCCAATTTTTAATTATTATATTGCATGCTTTTTGCTGTGTTTGTGGTTGAGTTTTTAATAAGAAAATAAAAAAATCTAAAATGCTGAGACTGGATGGGAAGAAATGAAAAGCCCTGACTCCTAATCAAGGTTTTTTCAGTGTAACAGCACAGAGAGGAATATTCATCCATATGTGACAAGGTAAACAATGACACAAAAGAGGGAGAAAAAGTAGGATTTGATAGGATTAGTTAGCATTATCTAAAGGACAAACTACATGCTGCAGAAATGCTTTAGATCAGCATAAGGGAAGACACTGGAGGACCTTGAAGATAGGGCATGGTCTGGACATTCAGGAATTATAGAACTATTCCAGGCCACTGTGCCTCTTTTAAGCAAAGGCTTAATTGCAGATAGAGGTGTTTTGGAACAGCAAAACAAAACAAAATGTACCCTAACTAAAGTGAAACAGTAGGGTAGTAGAGTGTAGCTCTGAGCTCTGAGTAGCTGCACTAGCTGCCAACTCTGGGAAGACTCATGTCTAAAAAACAGCTTCTTCTCTGGCATAGTAAAGCTCTTCCAATGTGCAGACAAAATAGAAGAATGAGGAAAACTGGCTTGTTAAAAATGACTTGGAGCTGAGGACACCATTTTTAGAGTAATTATTTATGAAAGTACAAGCAGATGTGCAATCCACTTGGAGAAAATTTAAAGGGTCAATTATAAAGCTACCTTTGCTGTGGGGCAGTTAAGAGGCAGTAGCACTGGGCTCTTTTCAGAGTTTGCATGCCCAACTCTTGGCAAGCAGAAGGGATGGGAAGGGTAACAACAGATGAACTTATTAAAGGCAAAATACTAATAAAATATAATAGTGTAATTATTAATGTACGGATATATTATGCATGTATTATACCTCTTCCAAGAAAAAAAATTCAAAACCAAATATAAAAACATGAAGTTTTTTTTCATGTGAAGTATAACTACTGTGGAAGCCTTTACACTTCATTATCCATCAGATCCCTCTGAATCTTTCAGCTATTGATGCTACTGCGAAGACTTCAGACCATCAATATTTTTAGGGGAAAACTACCCCTGGCTTGAGTTTCACTGTCTGTGATAGTATAGCAGGGTTTGAAAGAGTTCCTGCTCTTGTCTTCTCCATAAAGAGATTAAAAGCAACTCTTGCTTCAATGGTTCCACCAGTTCAATGGCTGCTTTTGAAGTGTTGCTGATAGAGTGAATAAATAGTATCCAGCTAAAGAAAATTTACTGAGCTCTGTAGCTTTCATGATCCTGGGAAAAGTAAAAAAAGCAACTTTTCCTATGTGAACATAATGACTTCCTATGTCTCTTTTCTAGACTCCTTACGTGTTAACCTCATTGAGGGAATGTGAACTTGATTATAAAGAATGACCTTCAGTGATATCCCTGTGGATCAGCTTCCATGTTTGTGTACATTCTAAGGCACAGCTGGAAGAGAATAATTTGCCCTATATACACGAACAAAGTATAAAATACCAAAATTCTCACTGTACGTGGCAGTGTAATAGAAACATATACTATACAAAAGTTACATAAAGTCAAACTGTATCTAGGCCAATGATTTGAGAAAGTTGAGATTTTCAAACAGAAATACATTAGAATAAATGGAAATGACCAGATACGCCTTCAAGCCAATAGCTTCACCTGTGGATAACTGCCCTAAGCTGCATACATAAAGCAGAGAAACAATCCCAGGAGCTCTAAGATCAGTTTGTGCCCTGCCTAGGAGTGCAAAATGCAATGACTTACAGTGCACAGTGATGGTGGTTGAGTCCATCATGCTTTTGTCAGTCAGAGAACACTTGTATTCTCCTGTTGCATTTCGTCTCACATCTGTCATTACGTAAGTATCTGAGCTTCTCATACCTTCTGTTTCTCCCTGTAGGTGGAAAACAAGACATTTACTCTATATGGGCCTGCTAAACCCACTAATTTTTGTTGAGGTTTTTTTAATTAGAAGGATAGTGAAATACTCCAAAGTATGTATAGACACAGCATCCTTAATTATACTAAGGTTTAGTTCCTGTGTGACAACATAAATTTAAAAAAACAATGACAATTAAGAGCTTACTCTTTTTATTGAATGACTAACTCATTTTAAGAGGACGTTAAAATACAAAATTTGAAAGTTTAGCAGAAAGAAATAGTCTATGAATAAGTATTGCAGAAATCAATAAAACAAATTGTGTTTCTAAACCTGACTCTGATATATACATTTTAGGACAAATCACGAACTGAATTGCACTGCATTGCACATTTTTCAACAGCACAGGCAAACCTTGCTTTAGCCACATGTGAGGAGCCAATTCATTTTAGCTATGCCTCTCTGTCTTCTCTCTATCCCCATTCCTTTCTGATTTTCCTAAGTCTTGCTCAGACTTTTCCACCCCTCTTCAGTAGGGTAACTCCTTTTTATTTTGTTTTTCGTTACCAATAAATGGCGTTTCGGATACAATGTTTGCCTCGTTTGCCTTCACTTCTTTCCTGACCATCCATTTTTAAAAGGATTTCTCGCAGTTCCCCACATTGGAACACAAGACCACTTCATGATATATACCCTGGTAGAGTATACACTGCCTTATATGCAGTTATCTACAGACACTGGTGTTTCGAATTAGCCAGCAAATATTGCTTTCTGGCTGTCCAGCTCCCCAGTTTTCCCTTGGTTACTGACTTAGATCAGCTTTGAAACAAGCACAGAATGATACCCTAATTCCTATCTCTAGATCCAGAAAGAGATTTATAATACCTCTGGGCTTTTCAAAGGAATCACCCATTGCAGCTCTCCTTGAGAGAAAGGACTAGTATCAGGTAGCAGCGAGCCCGAAGATAAGACAAACTCGGGTGTTTAGCTCACTCACTGTGATAGTGGAGCAGGGAGAGATACCAGACACTTTTTCACTGGCATTTAGTGAGTTTCTAGGATGACTCACTGAATCTAAATGGCTGTTCTAAGATAAGGACTTAAGCTCCTAGCTCCCCTTGCTCTCTTCAGCAATTCAAACTTGCCAGGAGTCCAGAGTAGATGACGATTATGTTCACAGGGTGACATGCTGGGTTTGAAATATCTGAAAGGACACCACTTCTTTTGGCTTCTTGCAAGAGCAGCTCTGCTCAGTGCTGCAGCAGGAACAAATAAGGCATATAAAATAGGAGCAGGAAGCTGGACATGGGAACAAGGACCAGGAGCCTTAGAATATAAAGCCACATCTGTCTGTGGATTTCACTAGTACTAAGAAGATTAATGGTAACAAAGCCTTTATTTTTCTCAGTCTGTGTCTTTTGCATTTGACAGAGTTGTTCTTCTGTGCTGTCACACACGTTCTCTTGTGTTTTTTATGCCACCAAACAATTAATTAATTAACTGAAGAAAAGAAATTGCACAAAGGTTAATCTCAGAAAGTCCAAAATATAGCTGAATTAATTTGCTGTACTTTTACTGCTGGATCTGTGTTATGACAACAGATGAGATGGTTTTCTTCAAGATGCTAAATTGCTGTAATCAAAACTGTTTATTAAAATACCTGATTATGGGAAATGAAGCCTTGTAATTTTTAGTAGGTCTAAACTCCTGAAAAATTTGGGTGGGCTGAGGGGAAAAATATTTTTTTTTCAAAAATATTTTGCCAACTGAGGTGAGGCATTCTCAGAGCATGATATAATGGTCAATCTTCAGTGTTTGTCGCATTGAATTCCTTCATTTGTTACAAAACCACGTATACACTGACATGTAGCAATGTCTGTAGGAAGGAATGATACAGAATATTTCACTAGGCAGCGACAGCAAGGCAGGACTTACTGGAATGTAAAACAGGAACTCCTGTGGAGGAGGGTTGCCATTTCCTGAGCACTTTAGAGTGATGTTGTCACCCTCTTTAATGGTACTACTTTGTGGCAGCACTTGAATAGTCACCTTCTCTGTTGGGTCTGTGAAAATAATGTACATATTTAATAGCTTCAGCATAATCCACACAGCAACACTATGCATATGATATTCAGGGCCAAGAAAAGGCAATTTTATCATCCTGCAGCTGAAAATAATTGCACATGTAGATCTTTTCATAAAAGAATTTGAAGTTAACCACACTCTCTATATTTTTGCCAATTAAGTGCAAAGAAGTCATATGACATACAATTCATTTTTCTTCTCCAAAATATCTATAACTGAAACACAATTATTACAACCATGCCATGTGCTTTAAAGCAAAAGAAATCCTGATTAGTATGAACCATTTCATGGTGTGATTTCATTATGAGGGATTAACTTGCCCTCTGTGAAATTCCCTGTTTGGAGGACTGCAGCAATCAGAAAAAACAACTGAAGCTCTCAACGCCATGTATTAGCACTAGATAATAGCCTTCTGGCATTAAAAAGAAAGAAATATGAACTAAGCAACTATATTCTGCCTATTCTATATGCTGATCACTAGAGGCTTTCAGAAAGATAAATCTGGTGAACATAATAGGACCCTTAACATAGTCAACAGAACAGTAAATGTAACATACTTCTGTCATGTTCACTGAAGTTGAACTATAATATACATTTTACTTTCATAATTTTTTAAAGCAGAGTATTCCTTAGCAGATGCTATTCTTTCCAAGTAGAGGTCTAAATACAAATTTAAAAAAATATAAAGTAAAATGAACAAAATTAAAGAAAATAATATGGGCTGATAACTCTCACTGTTTTAATTTCAGAGGATAAATAAAATTCCATCAGAGACACCAGTCTTGCATTAAGATACAGTACAGCACACCTTATTAGACACTAAAAAATATACACAGCAGAGAAAGTGCTGGCTGACAGGTGATTCTGTGTGTTTAGTGAAGCGTGTGCTCTACAGCCCTTCCGACCCTCCGGGCGTTGATCACGTCTGTCTCCTGTGATGGGATTTCTCAATAACAGCAGCTGCAGTTCACTGTGGCCTCTCCAGGACTGAGAGCCCCAACACAGCACAGCACCTCACCCCACCCCAGGGCAGGAGGGCTACTGGATTCCAGCCAGCCATAGCCTCCCTCCCTCCTTCAGAGCCTCGGCTCCCTTCCGTGGCCAAGCAAGCTCCTTGCTCAAAAATATTTGAGCTGAAGCACAACTATGCTTACCTGGAAAAAAGGAGGTCCAGCATCCCTGCTGGTATGGAATACAACAGATGCAATGAGGTAGCTGGTCAGCAATGACATGCATGCCCCTCTTGGGTAGCTGCTGGGCCAAAAACCCGGTTTCAGGGGCTGCTGCAAAAACTTCATCCCTGCTGTCAAGTTTATGTCAAGTTTATGTTATCATAAAGAATGTCTAAATATATCCTGGAATTGCTTTGCTTTGTATCAAGAGTGAAAAGGGAGGAATTATTTAAGACTTTAGGACTTTAATTTAGGACAGGTTTTGCCCCACAGACATAAATAGAACCGCATTAAAAATGGAGACAGTTAAACAAAAGTAACATTCTTGCAAGCCACCAGTCTTTTCTGTAGAAATATCTTGCCCTTCTATCTCCTGTAATCAACCAGGGGCAAATTTTAATTTAATTTGCTAAACTAGAAAAAAAACCCAAACATACAGAAGTAAATAGCAAAAGACTACTTAAACTCTTAAGATGAAGAGGTGACTCTTCTGAGGAAGATGCAGCCTGAGGACAGGAAGATGGTGTCCAATGCAGTGCAGTGGTGCTTGGAACAAGTAATAGACTCCCCTGCTTTCACTCATAAACAGGAGCAGCCTGGTGCAGGCACATCTTGCCTATGCCTGACTTGGCCCATCTTACTTGGTGCTTCTGCTAACCTGAGATTCTGCTTTGTGTAACAGCAAAATCCCAGGAGCCAGCACCCAAAGGCAGCCACTGAGTAAATGAATGCTGCTATCCCAGAGCTGCCCCTGACAATGTGCCATTTCAAGGGAAACACCAATGCTGGAAGCAGCACGAGTGTGAAGTGTCTGTGACTCTAATCTGTTATGTAAAGCAGTTTATCCATAACAAGACAGACACCTAATGACAGGGCATGACTGGGAATTCTGCCTGACAAACATTATCTTTTTACACTGATTACTGCTGAGCAGAACCCCACGTAACTGGAGCCTAGATAATTATCTGAGATACGATCTAAGTGTCCAGCTCCAAGACCTCTCTCCTAGTACTCCTTGCTTTCAGTAGCTTCCTTGCTTGCTGCTGCAAAATCAAGCACATAACTGCTGCTGGCTGAGCTAAATTATCCTAATCCAAGTAACATCCAACACAGCAAGAGCTAATTCACTCTTCTCATACTAAGTTACGGTGGCTGGCTCCTTCCAGGAGGTGAACTAGTTATTAAACACTTGAGTACTAAAGACCACACTAACTCAATGCAAAAGATAAAATAAAAAAACAAAATGTACAATAAAACATTTCTTAGATCCTGACTGAGGAGATATGTCTTTAAAAAAAATCTTCTGCAGGCACAATTTTAATCATGCTCTCTCCATTTCTTTAGGATAAATGGATAAGTTGCAAGGAATGTGCAGCCAGTCTTTATGGTTTTGTTCTATTGCTTTAGAGATGCAAAATATCATAGTTTTGACAGTCCATCTAAAAAAAAAAAAGCTGAAAGACTTCCATTTCTTAAAAGTTAGAGTCTGCCATTTTTTAAATCTACATTATATTTGACTCATTAAAAAAAACATAATTATTGAGAAACTAATTAGGATCATGGAACTAAACTAAAAAAGCAAAACCAAATCAGACAGATGATTAACATCAACTAACAGAAGTCACGAAATGCATCTGTTGAGGCTTGGACATCTATTAACAAAGAATTTCACAAATTCACTCAGAAATGCATTTATGCAGAAAAAGGAAGTTACAGTAGATGAAATTACACAGGAAGAAAATTGGGTAACTCCACACTCTAAAGCCAAAGTTCATACTTGAGGCCTCTTCAGTACTGAAGGGTGTGCTTGCCTCCCACTATTTGCTAATTAGCAGCACACTAGTGGAATTAATTAAATTGTGTATTACTAGACCAGAACTAGAAGAGCTAGTTTATCAAACATTGAATCTTTGTACAGAGGGCACACTGTACATGGCCACTGACCATCCTGCAGCCATGCAGCCTTCTTTTCTCTTCCTATTGGGTAGTTCTTACTTGCAAGTAGTACATGCACCACAGAAATTTGGAAAAGCCTCACCCTCAACAGGTGAACTGGCCCTAGTGCATGAAAAGCAGAGGGGAAATGAGGACAGCACAGCATCTCTTGGCAAGTAATAGCAACAAATGCTTTCTGGTCATTACATTTCTTTCCTGGGAACATCTGCCATGCACAGCAGTGGTTATTCATGGTCATGGGTCTCCACAAATGACAGAAAAAAACCATAGTGAAATTTGGTACCCAGCTTTAAAGCAAAACCAAAAAAAAAGAAAAATGCTTATAGCTTTAAAGTGATGGGATAGGTGTCTGCTGGCTTGGAATGCCTATGGCATTTCCAGGGGTAACAGCTGTCCCAGGGGTTTTCTTCTCCATGAGTTCTGTTGCTTGTCATTCTGGAGAAACAGGTGGTAAAAAGATAACCTTAACTCCAGATGAAACCAAGGACCAGCTGCTCCAAGGTTTGGTTTTATTTGAGCAAGGTCAAAGCTGATCCTCTACCCTGCAGCTCAACAAACTTTACCTGTAGAGGAAAAGCAACTATCATCTAGGCAGAACATACATGGCACTTCCAGCCCATGGCTTCTGTTTTCAAGGCAATGGTGCACTCACTGGATCTCTTGCTACCTGGAGAGATCCAGGGCTTGACTTATTTTCTTTTATTCAGCTGGATTACACAGCTATCATACAACATATGCTAAGACATAGATGCTGGACTGTACACTTGGACCCCATCATTCCCAAAACAGGGACTTTTCTTTTTATAAGATGAGGTATTGCTTTAAGTGTGCAGAGAGGTAACACTTGACTGGATATATTGTCTATCTCTCCTGTTCCTCTACATCCTGCTGTCTTCTACAGTCCTTCAGAAGTGTCATTTTACAAGACTTTGAAATGTGTCTTCCCCTGGTCTCTGAGTGCTGCCATCTCCTCTGATCTTTCCTTGCCAACTGCCTGTTTTATTTATTCAAAGGACTATTATGATTTCCACATCCATCAGTAACACAGTAAGGAAGCTGCTTTAGAATTCAGTCCAGTTAGAAGCAATTATTTACACAAATTCTCTACTTAAAAGTCTACCAATATTCAAATTATATATTTTAAATGTAAAACACAGCATCTTACAGCTGTAGAGAAGCATTTTGTGCAAGGTAGACAGCCAGCATTAACTGCTTGGTGCTGACTCAGCAAAGATGAAAAACATTTGCATTTACTAAAAACTGTATTGTGTATTTACTGCATATTTCAGGGGCCACAGAGTCACTCTAATCAACCACTATAACTTCTCTTGAAATTCTCAAAAGCCCATTTCACTGTAATTCTTTATGGATACCACTTTTCTCTTGTCAACAAAATCTTGATATTCAGTGTTCTATTGTTAGGAAAAAGGAAATCTCAGGTAAATCTGAAGATAATAAAAATTACCTTGGCAATGTGCTCAGACCTTCTTGATGCAAATCAATTTTGAAGAAACCATTTCAATAGCCAAGCAGCAATGACTCCCTAATTTTGTAAACTGTTTTTGATTTTGCTTTCCCCTGCCCCAGAGGTAGACTTGGTAAAGCAAAAGATGCTTTTCAATAACTTACAGTGAACATCGAAGACAATTGGTTCAGACTGCATTGTTTTCTGGCCAGATGGTCCATAATAAGTCACAATGCAAGAGAACTTGGAATTTACATCTTCCTTTGTTGGCATGTACTGAAGAGACGATGTCATGGTGAAGAGTCCAGTTGTTCTGTCCACAATCTTTTGCAAATTTATGACCACAACTGAAAAGGAAATAATGTTTCAGTGTCACAAAGACAGAATTTGAAACCTTTTCCCTGTATGTTGCTGCCTGTTCTGCACTTGTGATCAGGCTGCAAACATACAAGCAACCTCACACGTCACCCAAGAGATTGTACAAAGTTTTCCTGTAGCACTGCCACTTAAGTATATCAGGAGCATTTTACCAACAGCCTACCAAATATTTTAAATCAAATCCAAACAAAAAAACAGTTGCAAACTGGTGGGATTTTTAATACTAATCTCAGACTAATTTGTAAGACAAAAAGAAGGCCTCAAAAATGATGGCAAAAAAATTAGGATCAAATTTATTTTTTAAGCATTCTCGAATTTATGGAGGGAAAAATATTGTAGCCTGATCAGTATGTCAAAGTTAAAAAGAAGTAAAAAAAATAGTTGTTCTTACATATCTTGGAAAATAAATAGTTGTATAAAATGATAGTCTACATGGTCCAGATGTGAAATTGAGACAGCTAATACCTTATAAGAAGATGGAAATTAGATACAGGCTTTTATTGGTTACATAGGCTCAAAAATAGGTTCGGGATAACATTACCAAAGTCAATTCTCCTCCCCATGATGTTTTAAAACTGGAGCCAAAAGAGAAGGATTATGTGGCATGTTTGGGTACTCTGAAAGGCCTAAACATCTCCTTCCAGTTACATCTGTATATACATATGAGGAGTTTTTCTCAAAAGAAGAATACATTAGAATAAAGCAGAGCAACCCTTATAAACACTCTTCTTCATGCATACACCCATGTGTGGACCCAGGGACAGTGGTCATTACCAGAACATACCATCATCCACAGGCTGCAGAACTCTCCCGTTTTTGTACCACGTGACGTTGCCCTCGGGATAACTATCTCTTGAAACACACTCCCCAAGCTGCAAAACAGACAGGAATTAGCCACTGGTTTTCTCCACTAGGTTTTAACATAATTCTGTTTCTACTTATGCCATTTTGGGTAAAAATTTAGAGCAAGTTCAAAGGCTTAACCTCATCCACTTTTCTTAACTAGGGAAAACCAAATCAGTGAGGTACAATTTGGAAGAGGGTGGTGGGCCTAAGGTCAGGATGGCTCTTGTTTGCAGATCAGGCAGGAATAAATAGAGTAGTGGCAAGGCTCTGCTCTGTGCTCAGCCTGGCTACAGACTCACAGGCAGGTGTTCATTCACCTCTCTGAGCCATCACCTCTGTCTGGACTGGAAAGGGACTTCAGGCAGCCATCAGGAACATAACTGTGAGGGAGAATGCTGCTCTTACCATTTGTAGTTTCTCTGTTTCTAAGAGGTCTGCTTGATGTAAGATTTCTGGTTGAGAGGGTTGTTCTAAAACATAAATAGGATAAAAGTACTGGTGAAGGGAGCACAACCAGCTGTTTGAAAAACATAAAAATTACTAAAAATAGTGGACTTTTGAAACGAAACAGAATAATCCAGCCTGATACAGTCTTACCTACGTTTTCACATTAAAAGAAGAAAAGGTGAGGTACTTCTATTTCAGTATTAGCAAAAAAACCAATAACTAACTCTCACTTTAAATGTGTCACACCTTCCATAATGGATTCCATGTATTCTGACAATACATCTTTTAGCCAGACAGACTAGTTCACCACCCAGGAGGAGAGAACCTGATCTGATCTATCAATTTATAGGCTACACATGCCAGTGGTAGAGAAACTGTAGCAACAAAAAAGCACCTTTCCTGCAGATATTACTGTAGCTGAGCTGTCAGCATTATAAAAGAACAAATTCAACCTAATCATTCTTCTAATGTTTATTTTTCCTAATTGGGATTATTACATTTAAGAAATTCAGATGATAAAGAGAAGTGTAATTATTTTAACCGATTCTGTGTTAGTTATGGCTCTCTTAAAAAAAAATAAACTTTTTCTTCAGTGCCAGTAAGTCTTCTTATTTACTTTCATTATGGTAGATGGACCTCTTAGATTGCCAAAATGGAAGATCTATCAGTGTTTCCATCATAAAAGACTACTTTCTAGAGACTATATAACTTGTCTGTTAAAGCAGTTTGGCCTGAAGCCCGGAATGCAAATTTTTATCTCCAAAAAAAGACAGTTTTCCCCACAATTTTAAAAGAATAGGGGACGAGTGAAGGGAAAAAAATAAATCCATGTCTATACTGTCAAGGAAAGCCTCTACACCCTATCTACACTGCTTAAACAAGCATGCTTTTACAGACTGAAACATTCTCAACCATGTCAGCTTACAGAACCCTTTCCCCAAATCAAGCTTCCTATGAAGTACTGTGTTTATGTCAGTAATCCCAGCCCCAAGTGAGCTTCACCACTGTCTTGCCAAGTCTCTGAATGCACTGATGAAGTTGCTGATGCACTGCTGCTGTTGTCACAGAGGTAGCAAGCCTGTGTGTTTTCCCAAAAATCCATTTTATTTGTGTGCGTGTTTACGTGCACACAAACACTCTTCACTTGGATGACTACCCCAGGATGGAACAAAATCAGGTCAAAAGGGAAATGAAAGTGAATAAGAGAAGCTTTTCATCTGACATTTCCAAGCAACTTTGCTTGTGGCAAAAAACAAAACCAAACAAAAGAAACAGTCAATGCCATACACTAAGATCGTCATATTTTCTTCAAAGGACTAATAAAGATTTTTATTTTTAGGAGATATACGCATGTTTATTTCTCTTTTGTTAGCTCTAAAGGAAAAAGGTTAATCTGTTTCATATAAGAACCTGTCAAGGACAAAATATTTTCATGTCAATTCAAGAAAACTTGATTTGACAAGACCATTAACAGGCCTTCTGGGTCAGATTTTTGGGTCCTGTAAACAGGGACAGTTGCCTGATCGAGCCATGACACCTTCCCCCACCTCAGTTCTGCTTCTTTTCACCTCTCATCTCCCCCAGGACTGGTTAGAGAAGACCAGTTTTGGGGGTGTTGGACACCCCTGCCCCGCAGCAATCCTACGAGGGACGGGGAGGCCCCTGTGCACCGTAGCTCTGCGTGGGCTCTCCCCGTTTTGAGTGCTGTGTGGCTGAGCAGATGTTCCAGTTGAGAGGCTGCCACCTGCTCTCTGAGAGAGGAAGCGCCTGCTGCCAGGCCCCCACAGCCGCCGCACGTGCACCAAGGTAATTCACTGTAAAACACTTGGCATTTACCGCCTCAGCGTCTGAAGCGAGAAAAAAAGTGTTCAACTTGGCAGCAGACCCCACTTTGGTGGGTTTGCAACTTCAGCACACTGCTTATCTCTCAGCTTAAGAGCTTGCCAGAGTACTTTGCAACTCTATATAGGCCTCATAATAGAGGGGAAGGTTTCGCTGCCTACAAAAGCCAAGCGTCAGTGCAGCAGGACAGCAGCTCCTGTCTGCTGGGCTGCTCTGCTTTGGAAGCTGGCCATTTAATTCCACAAAAAAGTTGCTGACAGGATCCATCTGGAAAGCTGGTAGTGTTTGTTTGAGTAGTCAGTGAGAGAGACTAGCAGGTGGTACCTGCGCAATGAGCCATTTCTGCTCCTTAGTCCTGAGCTAATCAGGTAGCACAGCTGAGAACATAAACTCCAGCAAAACCCAGAATCAGTCATTACTTGGCTCTGGGATGCAGCTGAGTTTCAGCTGCAGAGATTTTGGTTTGTGAGGGTCACACTGCAGCAGCCTAGCTCTGTACCTGTAGTTCAGTGAGTTAGAAACTCCCCTGGTTACATAAATGAAGTTTGCCAGCTACTCTTAACTCTTCTGCAATTAAAGCAACTAAAACTGAGAAATTTAAATGCAAAGAAAAGTTAAGAGAACCATAAATAAAGTTGTGAATGCAAAGTGAAAAAACGCAAAAGTAATTTTTCTTGCAGTGCTAAGTTGGCCATATTACATGTGTGGCATCCTCCGTTCTTATCTTCCTTAGTGAATAGAAGCTTTCTCTATTAGTATTAATGCACAGAATAAACCAGACAAGCTGTGCTCCATGGCTGAGTTAGCATTGTGTTCATACTTAGTAGAGTACACAGTAATTCAAGCAGTTAGTATTTCATTTCACCATATACTACTGCCTCATCTACATATTTACTACTGAGCAATAAGTAAACATGATAATTCTTTATCATTTCCTTTGAAGCACTGTTTACTGTGTATACTCTGAGCACACTCCTCCCCGTTGTCATTAATTCAATTGTTCTTACAGTCAATTTGAAAGTGAAATGAGGGAATTACTATCTAGCTAATCTAGCTTTAAACTCCTTTATGTGACTGACAGCATAGACATCATTGAGGACTCCCTGACAACTTCTACCTGAGAGAAGCAAAAGCATGCCTTTCCATGACTTTGTGTTTTTCAAGCAGAGTGTGATCACTTTGAAATTGCCCATACCTGCAGCCAGCATGTCCCACAACAGACTTACTTTTACTGTGTAAATCTGCACCTGAAGAGCAACAAAAGCCAAAAGCCATATAAAAACACGAAGCTAAGGAAGATAAGACACTGCAGTCACAGCCCCGTGTCCCTAAAAAGCCACAATGGATACCTCTGCAGGCTGACTCAGGGTTTGATGGATTACACTTCTGCTCTGAACCAGCACCAGGGAGAGGCCAGGCTTGTCCCCACTCCCGTGTGAGCTCTGAGCTGGGCTGTGCCTCAGAGGGCTGGGGTTTGCACTGCAGAGCAGCATTGCCATCGAGCTGTAGTGATACCAAAGACTAATAAACCTTGCTGTGCTCCAGGAGACAATGGCAGACCAGTACTTCTCCTTCCTACCATTCAGCAGGGGACAAAACAAGCATTTGGGGCTGGTGGCTCATTTTCCAGCCTCTTGCTCTCTCCCTCACAGTTTGTGCTGTTGCACAGTAGCTGCTCAGAGCCACTTCAAACCTCTCGCCTGAGCTAATCCTACAGACTGCACATAGTTAATGTTTCCCTCCTGCAGAAAAATTTGCTCTGAGAACAAATGGAAAATAATCAATGCTAATTTTACATTTTTCATTTCCAAGGCCAAATGACATCACATAAGTGAGTCATTATCAAAGCCTAAAATTCTCTTTGAGCCAGCACTTATCATGAATAAACTACAAGTGCAGGCAGTCCTGTTACATAAATGCCACCAGTACATTACATTTTTGAAAGCTGCAGAAATTTGCTAGTCCTAGTAATTTACTGAGCCAAACTTACTTTATTGGCTTTAATCCTGCCTGAAACAAAAGTTTCTGTAATTTATGATTCAGATGCTAATGAATGTTAATGGTAGTAACAACTAGATTTACTTACTGAAAACTTTGACTATCGTCGGCTCTTCGGAAACATCATCTTCTGTAACTAGCATACATACAAATCTCTTTTCATCACTGATTCTTGCATTCTTGATGGATAATGTGTAGTTTTCTGAGAGACTCAACCTGTCTTTGTAGTCTGGTACATCATCGTACTGTACATTTTTTTTTGTTGATGATCTGAAGGCAATAAATACTGGAGATCCATTTGGCATTTCCTATAATAAAAGGATAAACACCTCTATTTTGCATAAACACTCATTTAAAAGTTCCTGAAGATTTGCAATTGGTACAAACCCATAATTAAAAAAAACCCCAAACCTGTAAACTGTATCAGCTGGCTTTTTTTTCTGATTTCTATGCTATACATAGAAGAAATTCAGTGTAGTAAGATAGTTTAAGACTGCCATGCTACAAATTGAGAATATCATCAGTAGAAATTACTTCAATCCTCTGGCTCAATCTCAGCATAGCAAAGGGCTTTCTCAGATAAAAGCTGGTGGTTTTGGCAGCACTTGCCACTGTCTGTTTGAAAAAGTATTTGAAATAGAAGCATGTGTGAGATAGACTCAACAGCTTCAATTTCTTTTCTTCATTATTGTTTTACATATTCATATTTTTTATTTGGGCTATTTAGACTTCATTCCAAATGCAGGATTTAATCAGGCACAACTGCTTATTTTATTCTAAATTAGTTTTTAGCTTTTTTTCCCTTTGTTTTTAAAGGACCCAAGAGCTTGTAGTGTGGGAATATACATACAATCAAATATTGTTAATCTGCAAAGTATCATTTTCTAGACATCCTCCTTATGCAGTTGCCATCCCAAGAAGGAATACAAAGTTGACATCCCAAGAAGGAATACAAAGCCTTGCACAAATCTCTCATATAAAAAAAAAATATTTTTTGAGGGACAAAGTTACAGGGGTAGTTCTACAGGATTTGATTCCTTCCTTCTTGCACACACACACATGCACAGAGCAGGGACAGACAGTGTCTGCCTTTATTTACAGAGAGGTGAAACACTGATTCTATCTTTATGTTCGGTATAGTGCTGGAGGCTGGAAAAGGTTTTCATTCTCTTTTATCCCTCATACCTTGCAGCACTGGTGTTAGTAGTGTTCCCAGCACAATACCTCAGCTGGACTGCAGAGCCCACAAAAGCATGACGATGCTGTGACGAGATGGTTTCAGAGCTGGGCTGAGAGCAGGAAGCATCAGCTAGTTGTGGAGTTTAAATTCCCTTACAGTCTTTCTCCCTCTCCTACTTTTAACTCTGGGATTTGTCTAGATGTCTGTCACACAGGAAAGAAAACACTGTCTTGACTTGATATGCAGGAAGTTGGCTGTCGAGTGCAAATGAGCTCCTAATTGCTGTAGCCTGCCCAGCTGCAAGCACACACAGGTAGACACTGAAGCGAGCAACACCCACCACGGTGCAAGCCTCCCAGTGCCTCCACGTTCCAGCCAGGGACCCAGATTGCTCCTTACAAGGCAGAAGAGAACAGTGCTCCTCCTTCTTCCAATGAAATAATCACCCGATGAAAAAAAATTAATCCAACCCTCTCTCTGTTGCTATGCAGTGAGCTGCCCAGGAGGAAAGGTACCAGTTTCACTTGGTTGTGTGGGCTGTCAACAGTTTCGTACAACAGCAACCTGGACAGGCTTTTTTGTATGTTAGGTTTCGTCTCCCTTTCCGTTTAGAAGAAGCTACGTCTCCACTTGCTGCCTGGTACTTGTCCAACACACACAATCCAAATGCTATGGAAAAAGAAAAGGTGTTTCTTTTTTTTCAGAATATCCTTGCATCTTCAGGGAGATGGACTTACATCTTCCCAAGAAAGTCAGCAGGTTGAAGAAGATACTGCAAAATGTAGGCACTCCATCTTCTGAATGCTCCTATGAAACAGTTTTAACTATCCTTTTGGGGAAACATTCTCCCCAGACTTCTGACTTCATTTCCCAAAACGTGTTTGCAGAAAAGGAACTATTGAGTGGATGGGGGCTGCAAAAGCTGCAAACCTGAAGGTAAAAAGGAAGGAGCTAGGGGAAAATAGGACTCCGCCTACCACTGGCAGATCATTCTTCTGTAAAATAGGCTGGTGGATGCCATTTGCAAAGAGAGGGAGAGAGAGAACTACATTATTTTAAATCCACTGTCAAACTAGAAATTATCTTTTATTGCAGGTACATTTTGTTTGAGCAGAAGAGGAGATTTAGATGAACTTCACAGAGGCAGGAAAACCATTTGTCTCAATACCAGTCTGAGAAGCAAACGGGGTTCGTATCCCAGTGTTTTTATCCACAAATGCTTCCAGGTTTCATTTGACTTTGATATGCTGATTCTCCTTTTGACTTCAGATACTGATCATATACAGGAGAAGCTCATGCTGTGGTGTTCCTACTGCAGGCTGACCAGCACCCCCAGACACCATGTTTTTGTCTCTGTTCCCTGTCAGAAATGGCAGAGTGAAACCCCAGCCATGCTCCTAAGGTCAGCTCTGCTCTCTTCTTCGCTGCTCATTGAGCACAACGAAGCCTGAAACAGATCTGAGTTACTGTCAGATCAACCAAAGGCAGGGACAGGGCTTGTTCCCAGGGATGGAGCCTGCTCTGCTTCAGGCAGCTGACTTCAAAAGTGTTCAAATGTACAACGATGGCTCTGTCAAGTGAGCGAGACACCACTGGATAACATGCCAGATCTAATACAGGTTGGCAGAGAAATCCTGAATAATTATTTCTCTTGAACAATGAGATTAATTCCTCAAACCTCTAATCGGCAGTTGGCAGAAATTATACAGCTTGGAATCTTGCATTCTTACAAGCACAGGAATAAAAGGGCTTCATATATGAGGCAGAAATCCTATCATTTGGAATTTTAAAATCTCACACACACAAAAAAATACACACCATCTTAAAACAGCTCTAATAAATATAAAGATAAGATATACTTACATATTTCCATTTTCCAAACATAAGACCATCTGGTACTTCTAGAGGGCAAGGCATAGTAATAGTGTCTCCATATACTGCATTTACTGTGTACAATCCCAGAGCTAGAGGAGAAACAGAAAGAGAGGAAACAATTTTAAATGTTTTCTTGAATTCCCATATGCTAGCTAATATTTGGTTCACACCTATTGCAACAGCAGTTCCTTTGCAAATGGTTATTTTCCAGCACGTAGGATTTATCCTCAAACCTATCACAAAACAGAGTAACTTTCACTAAATTTGTTAAGTAAATGTTATGACCTTTTCAGACCCATGTTTCCTGCTGGAGTCAATGGGAGCCAAATGGATTTCCAAACTGGACTGCACCAGCTTATCCAGATGAATATCTACACTGCAACTGGGATTGTCTCAAACTTAAAATGTACAAAGGGACAATCCCCAAACCTTTATTTTCTTCATCTGAAAAAACAGCCAATTCTGCCTGGGCAGATTACATTGCAGCACACTGTTGTGAGGAGGCCAGCAAAGAAGTGATACTCTCACTGCTGCACAACATTAAAAACTGAGGAAATTATGACAGAAAAGAGAATAGTGATATTAAAACGTTTTCCCGAAAACCCGGGGAAAAAAAACCTAGTCTGCACATTAAGATTTTGGACAAATGAAGTGAAATGCTTCTATGAATTATGTAAGAACAGCATTTTTGGAAACCTCAGCACAATGTTATTGTGCTAATGCATATAAATTTACAGAATAAAACTGACCCACTTATTTTCATTGTCTAAAACATGTGAATTGAACAAAACCAACAGACCCTAAAGTGATGAAATGCAAGGAAGCTTAAAGATGTTACAGCTTGGTGCATTTACTACAATGCAACTTTGCTCCTAGTTTCCTTAGTTGCTTCTTGCTTGCTGCTCCTTACACTGGAGAGAGCTTTTGCCTCTAGTGCTTGCCCAGAGAGTGTCCTGGCTGCCTGCTCTCAGCCACACATCCTCCACCTCTGTCAGATTCTTCGCCCAGAGACTCAGGATCTCCCCCTTTGCTGCCCTTTCATTTGCAGCCGTACCTTAAGGGCTTGCTGCCAAAGGAACCGTATTTAAGAGAGAGAAGTAAGATGCTGGTGATGCAGCCAGGTGTTTCTGAGGAGAATCATTCATTCCTTCTAGAAACATTCATTTTTCTGGAGATCCAGCCCTTCCTTTCTATAGCTGGAAAAAGACATGTTCCCATGCATTCCCATGTTCCCTCAAAGACCTGAGCCACGTACCCATTTGCTTTCCCCAAGTCCTAAGGCAGCTGCTGGGAGGACCTGACAATTCCCTATAGCAGCACTCAACAGAGGGAGGTTTTTCCAAGGGATTGTTTTTTGTTTTAAAGAAAATCATGCCTTTTCAAAGAGCCAAACACTGAATTCCTTGACTACAATTTAAACTAAAAAGACTCCAGAGCATTTTTTTCAGGTGAGGACTTCAGAGCTCACTGTTATCATCAGCTTGTATTTATCGTGTGTATCACAGTGAAAAATGAGGCTGTGGGGCTTGTGCTGTGCGATATTGCACAAAGAAACAGTACTCCAAAATCTTTCTTTAGAGAAGCTATCTCCTGGCACCACATGGTTAAGGCAGAAAAGCAGGCTGGAACTTAATGGACTAAAGCAGCACAGTCCAAATAACAGGCACCACTACCCACATTTATCTTAAACTTTCTTTCCTTCACACTGCTCCTTTTCAACTAAAGCAATGGTAATCTTTCTGATGCTGTTACTTAATTAGTCACAAACATGCTTTACGTGCATTATTCACACTATAAGGACTGGATGCTCTACTTTGCTCTATGGTTCACAGAGACCAGCTGTTTCCTAAATGACAATAGTGGTCATTCCACTAGATGGTGCTGAGTAAGAGCAATCTTTAAAAAGAAAACAAGAATTTTTAAAGAGATCAAATAACTTCAATTTCATGGAAACAGATGCAATGTTTTACAATATCAAGCTATAAATGGAAGTAAAATTCAAAGATCTAACAAATTTTTCCCTTGGCCCTTTCTTGCACTCATCCTCACTCTGATCACCAGGACCGGGGCAATGCAACTCTGGCTTTGCAACTAGAATCCTAATTTTCATTTTTTTGCTAGAGCTAGAAAAAGCTGTCCTTTTTTGGTTCCTCCCTCCTGTAGAAGCAAACTTACAACAGGCTCGCAAATATATATTCAATTAGTAAACTGGTTAGTACCTGTTCAAATTCCAGCTGTCATTTAGTAATTTGAAATCTAATGGTATTTTGCATCACACAGAAAATCAGAAACTGCTCCTCTGATATGAGATATTCTCTGTTATTAGGGGAAATACTCCCTTGTCATTAGAGGAAAACAAAATGGACCCCCTAGGATCTGAAATGCTGCTCTCTTCTAGACACCAATTTAGCTCCTGCAAAATTGCTAAGGTTGCAAATACACATTACAACAGCATCACAAGGGTGAATGAAAATGTTTCTGGAAAAACTCTTTATAGCATTCAGAGTAGGTAATTGATGAATAGCCTGATAAAGGGAAAGACTGGCCTCTGATATTAGAACTCTTTCAGCTGAAAGGCATTTCTTAAAATGGTCAAAATCATGACTTGCTGCAAATTCTGCCTATAATAAAATCACACAGTTTTCTATGGATTTGTTAGCACAGAATCAAAAAGACACAGGTTTAACTTTAAATATGGAGAAATAGTCCTTACAAGAATACAGAAAGTCCTCCTGCAAAATATTCTCCTCCCACTTCTGCAGCAACAAATCTAGCACATTGGAAGAGTGCAAATTAATTGAATAACTGCAAACTTTCACTGCAGTAATCTCCACAAAATGACCCTACCAACCTATACATTTAAGAAAGAAACAAAAAAAACCACTTCAACAGAATTGGAAATTCCTCTCTCTGTTGCTATTAGACATATTTATAAAATGGTGGGACGAAGAAGAGAAGGAAATTCCTGCTTAATGATATGACAGTGCTTACCATCAACCACCATATTGTGAGACCTTTTTACATAATTTCCAGCTCATTTTAAGAAAAAGAAAATGAAAGCAGGATCTACAAATACATAACAAATTGCTGCATGCCCTAACACGATGCAGGGTCAATGCCAGGGCCCTCATTTCTCATTAACTGCAGGAGGGCGCAAAGGCGACTGCTGGGCATAACACTACGTCACCAGACATCATGTCCTGCCTTGCTCTATTTCCAGTGCACCTTTCTGCAGCTAATTAAAAGCTCAGCCAGCTTCCCAATGTGATTTTCAGATGTTGTCTTCTGAAACTGAGCTAGTGCTGTTAGTAACACCACTAATTCAGAGGCAGGATTTTGTCCCATGTACACCAAGAACAGCTCTACCTGCTAGGTTTGAATTACACCTGTATCACTTTCCTTCCATTTCTTTACACACATAAGAGGCTTGAGCAGGCTGAGGCTGAGCTCGTTTCCCTCTCTTTGATCCAGTGCTGAAGAAACTCTGAGCCAGATGAAACCTTTCCACACAGGTTCAAACATGGGAAGAAAGCACCAGTGTCATGAGGTATGATGGCTCAGAGGAAGATCCCAGCAGGACACTGGTAAATTGAGATGACACAGCTATTTATGCTTTTAATTAGAGTACTTTCCATGTCTCCATGGCAGTGCTAACTGCATCCTTCCTTCTGCCTGTGTTTCACAAGGGAACAACCAAACAGTACCCACATATTTAAAGGACAATACAAAAAATCTTGAACAGAAGCTTAAAGGCAGAGAGGGTGCTGTTGTTATTTTAGACCCCCATCAAAAGTATGAGGCAGGTCATACTTTAGACCAATTATTATTTTTAAATCAACAAGATCATATAGGAGGAATGGCTAGAAGGTGAGTTAAAAAAAAAAGAAATTAGGAAGCTGATGTTTCTTCAAGGAAATAACAAAAGCTGTAGGAGGTGTATGGAAAGCAGCCATATTTTCCACCTCTACCTTCCATTTGCAATACTGAAACAACTTCTTGCCACAAACACATCTTCTAACTGCTTAGGAATAGTATTTTTAGGACAAATGCAAAACAGAAGAAGGGCTGTTCAAACACCCTGTAGATGCAAGCTCCAGGTGAGACTATGAACCTGTATCTGAAAAGTCTGACTAGCACAGGTACTGCTCAAGACTCGTCTGCACCAGCAGGGCTTACTTCAGTGCCGTGGAAATCTGTGGAGCTGAACGTCCCTCAGTACCTTGGTGTCACTGATTTAAGTAATGTTTTACATCTACAAAGATGTCCTGTATTTTAATTTGCACTTCATTTTTTACTGCTGATGCTTCTGCCCTGGCAGATTCAGCAATGCTGGTTTTTATTACACTTTCTGGACCCAAGGAGCAAAGTCTCATTACGAGAGAACAGCAGGACACGTTGGCTGCTATGGTTCTTTGCAGCAATCAGCAGCATCAAGCAGGGGAGGTCAATTAGCAGCTTCTGTAGTGGCAGTGTCCACACTCAAGAGCTATTATGTCTATTTAGCACCTACCTCAGAAACTGTAGTTAACTACTTTGGAAACTACATCAGGATTAGCCCTTCTAATCTTTACTTGAGGCACTAGCCCTCCCATTTTTTTCCAGGTAGCCCAGGCTAGTCTGCACTAAATATAATCTGGGTGGTTATAAAGCTCTGCCTTATGAAATAAATATTTTATTATGTTGTTTGCTATTTTTCTTTCTTCCCTCCCCTTCCTAAAGGGATTTCAGGCATACATACAGGTCCTACTGGGCACCCACTTAGGCACCAGCCTAAATGGCTGCTACTGGCCTAAATTATTTATTTTAGGAAACATCAGTGTTTCACAAAACCATGACATGTTCTTAAGATTGGGAAGGTACCTTTTAGAATCATAGAACCATTCAGGTTGGAAAAGACCCTTTAGATCATTGAGTCCAACTGTAAAGCTGATGCTGCCAAGTCCACAACTCAACTGTGTCCCTAAGTCTTTGTAAGACCTCCAGGGATGGTGACTCAGCCACTTTCCTGGGCAGCCTGTTCCAGGACACAACAGTCCTTTTCCTAAAGATATTTTTCCTAACAGCCAGTTTAAATGTTCCCTGCTGCAACTTAAGGCCATTTCTTGACTCCCATCTCACTACAATCTCCTTTTAGGTGGCTATAGAGAGGGATAAGACTCCTAGTTTCCAGACTAAACAGATCAGCTCCCTTAGCCACTCATCACAGGACTTGTTCTCTATACCCTTCACCAGCTTAATTGCTCCTCATTGAACATGCTTTTATTAGAAGTAATTTTTTAGGGGTTTTTTTCAGACAAAGCAGTATATGAATGACAGCTGGGTGTTGGTACAATACAAAACATATTAGGAAAAAACTCTCCTGCTTTGGATGTGGCAAGACTTGACAGCAGGTGTTTACTGTCCCAACTGTTGATACTTGATAATGCCTTAAAGCAGGTTTTAACATGAAAAAGCACTTTTCATTTCATTAAAAGCATTATTTATAGAAAAAATTAAGAGAGTTTACAAAATCCCAGACTGACTGAGGTTGGAAGGGACCTTTGGAGGCAACTGGTCCAACTACCTTTCTCAAGCAGGGCAATCCACAGCCGTGACCTACAGTTATTCAGGACCCCATCCAGATGGATTTTGAACACCCCCAAGGACGAAGACATCACAGCCTCTCTGGGCAACCTCTGCCAGCACTTGGCCACCCTCACAGGAAGAACGTGTTTCCTGATGGTCAGAGTTACATCCTGCACTTTGGATTGTGCCCACTCTATCTTGTCTTGTCACTGGGCATCCCTGAGAGGATCCTGTCTACATTTTCTTTGTACCCTCCCTTCAGGTATTTGTACACACTGATGAGATTTCCCGAGCCCTCCCCTCTCCAGGCTGAACAGTCCCAGCTCTCTCAGCTTTTTCCTAGAGGGGAGGTGCTCCAGTGGCCCTTCCCTGGACTCTCTCCAGCATGCCCATGTCTCTCATACTGCAGAGCTCAGAAAGGGACATACTGCTCCAGGTGTGGCCTCACCAGCACTGAGCAGAGGGGAGGGATCCCCTCCCACAGCCTGCTGGCAGCACTTTCCCTAATGCAGCTCAGAGTCTCATTAGCCATCTTTGTGCGTGGTTACATCACTGGCTCATGTCCAACTCTGTGTCTACCAAAGGATCTTCTCACCAGAGCTGCTTTCCATGCTGCATGGATTCCTCAGGTAGGGATAAACTTTTAACTACTTCTTCTCCCTCTCTTTTCATTGGCTGGCAAAAAGCCACTTTTTCAGTAAGTCATTTAGTAGGCTTTCAAGATTTTCACAATAGTGGATGAAGACCATATACAGCAAACATGTCACAGACCTTTTATTTTGCTGCCTGTGCCTGGTAAATTCAGCTGAAAAACAAGACAAAACCTGTACGGATATAATGGGCCCTTAAATCATCCTTTTTTGCTTAGCCACAACAGCCAGGGAGCCAAACATCACCCAGCCTTGAGTCTGCACATCTCTACAACAGAGGTCCAGCTGCCATTTTCTCAACAAGCTCGTCCTTGTGATCCAGCTTGCTCTTCTGAAAACAAGCCTCTTCACATGAGCTACAACAGGCAGTCTTATGCACAGCTCCCACAGCGCTCATTAATTTTCTTACATAGCACAGAAAACACAAGATACACTTCAGGATGTTGAAAGACTGGCTAAAGCAAGCAAAAAAAAGGGCTCACATTATCAGAATTCACACATATGACACCCCCTATTTCAGCTAGGTGGGTATGATCATTTGAGCGCTGGGCAGGAAAATAGGGAAGGTGGGCAAACACTTCCAAGAAAATTCAAAGACAGATTATCTTCACTATTCAAATATGATTAAAAACAAAGGTGCATGCTTTTGTTGATATGTTATCTGATACAGGTTAAATAAGCAGTATTTTGTTTCTTATCTCTACCTGTTTAAACACTGAAATAAATCCACACATGAGAGACTAGGTCATCAAAAGGACTATTAGTTACAAAAAGCATCAATAGTATCCAAGAGGGAAACTAATTGTAGATAAAAATATAAATCAGTATTTAATGCACCAAACACTTTTAAAGCAAGACAATAACCCTTGCTGAAGGGTTTTTTTATACTTTATCACACTATTCCTTCAATTAGTTTTAACCCTGAGTAATATTTGAGCCCAGGCAGTTTTAACACCAAAGGAAAAAAATCCTTTATCATCTTATAAGCACTGACGGAACAGACAGCAATTACCCTTCAGAATGCACACCGCTAACTTGAGCTCTTTGAAGATGTAAAGTAACTTGCACATTTGGGACTGTTTGTGGTTTGGTTTTTTTTGTTTTGGGGTTTTTTTGGGAAAGTAGGGGAGAAGATCCAGCTAAAAATGTGGTTGTGACTCTGGAAGATGAGTTGCTTTTGACAAGCTTATTGGATGAACACTTACTTTAATGACACAACCAGCAAACCCACACAAACAGCAGCACTTGTGTACTTAACACTGATTTTGGCAAGCACTTGATCAGACTAGAGAAGTGGGGCTTGGCACCCAACAACATTAAGGCACTGGACAGTACACATCAGGCAGGGTATTTAAAGCTAAAGAGATAGTGAAAACACCAGAGAGTAGGCATCAAATGCCAGCAGAATTCAGCTATCATTACCCTACACAAGCATTAAGTGTGCTTAAAACACAGTTTTTCTTCATGAATGTGGAAAAATTCTGAAGGAAACATGTCAGGCCTTCCAAAACTGTCTTTCTTTTGAATACTAACAATTACTCCTTTCTATCACCATATAAAACAAGTGTTTTCCTTATCAGTTCAAAGAAATGAGCTATAATTAGAAACTAGCTGAGATAACTTGTCCCCTGTGACCAAGGCTGCATGGGCTCTATCACCTAAATCAACAGAGAAATCCTCAGCCCACTCCTTCAAGAGGAATGAGGTCCTTATATGCTTCTCACTGGCTCTTTCCTCTATAGTTCAGTCTTGAATGGCAGGGATGGACAGTTTTCCTGTACATGCACATAGTTTGGCTTTCTACGTAAACCCAAGTGTGAGTTCTGGGCTGAGCCTCAGGGAGTTTAGGTCCAAAATCCCATGGAGCACTTTAACCACAATTTTCCAAGGCCTACAAGATGACCAAATAGAGCTCTGAGTGCTGTGTGCCTGTTCACAAACCAGACTACTCAACAGCTGTTTATTTCACCGAGGGCTACTTCTGTCCCACGATCTCAAAATATACAGCTGTTTCAGTATTTTGGTGGCTATTTTTCCCACTTCCCTAACCAGAAAACAGCTTTCCATCTCTGTGTTCCTTTTCAGTATGATTTGCATGTAGCCTGATTTGGAACTACTTTAGCAGAAGGTTTTGGGAAGATCGAAGGAAATTTCTCTGCAAGGCTTCGAAAGTTATGTCCTTCCAAGAGCAGATGGTTTTGTTGTGGGTACCACAGTGTGCAGTTTACAAGGATTATCATCACTATAAGCTTTACCCTAGGGAGGTTCACAGTGAGCATTTCTCTGAACATCTTCTATCATCATTATTGCTAAAGCACTGCGCTGGAGAACATACAGAAAAAAAGCTTTTCATTTTGAATGTACTCAAACACCTAGATTGCATCTAAATAACGATGACTAATAATCTTTTGTTAGCTTAGTAACTTCAGATATTATATATAAAGCAATAACCATGACATTTTCCAGATCGTAATCATCAAAAGTTTCTAGAATTTTTGATAGGTATGCAAAAGAAATTTGCACATAGTCACACTCCTTTAAAACTTGAATGGCCATCATTAAATGCATTATCGTTGTCATTTAAAGTAAAACAGATACTGCTTCCAAGTCAGCAAAGCTTTCAAATGACATAAAAGAGCTGTTCCTTGCACAACCCTCTGCAAAGCTGGAGTCTAAATGAGCAGTTCAAAGCTCAGTAACTGATGCAAAATGCTATTGCAAAATTAACTACTTGTGTCAGCACATCAACCTTCCTACCTTACCACCTCAGCCTCGCTCCAATGCCCAGCTCCAAGAAGACAAAGGGAACTGCTAAGTCCAACAACTCTGAAATGGGACCAAAAAAGCTCCACTTTTTAATACACTCCCTTTTAAATCAGAAAGCTCCAAAATCTACCAAAGAACTGCAAGGAACACCCAAGAAAGCCATCAGTGCCTTTGTAGCACATGGCTTTGTTAGAGCAAGGCTTTCCTTCCAAAGAGAAAGACCTAAGCTTCTTGTCCCAAAACACCACTCCAAAACATCACCTGTGATTTCAGTGGCCTTCTAATCACACTCGTTTATAGAAACCTTCACTTTTGGCTCAGAATTATCTAGCTCTGCTTCTGGATTCAGTGCTAATCCAAAACAAGTCATATTTGCAGATTTAAATTTTCAAGTCCTTTGAGTAAATCTTAGAGGTTTAAAAGAAGTTACATATATAGCAGTGTTGCTGTAAATAGAAAAAATGCAGCATAATTCCAAGCAAATATTTACAAGTTAGACATAACAAACACAAAACTACCTACTTAAAAATGTTTGAATTATTATAAGGCTAGCAAAGACAACATTTCCACAAGATGCAGGTGGAGCTACATCAGAAGACATGTCCAACACTGGTAAATTATAATCAGCAGCAAAAAACCCAGCTCTGACTTTTATGAGCACCATATAGTGGGAAAAAAGTTCTTTCCCACAGCTAATGCTGCAACTGAAACACCATGGTTAATGATTTACTTTCATGCAACTTTTTACACAACATTTCTGAGAATAGCTCCCATAATTCCCATAAAGAGGAAGAGAGAAAATGGCTAATGTATCTTCTTATAAATACTTCTGTTTAAGATATGGCCATGCCTAAAGGAATGATGATATTTTTTTTTTTTAACATACTAGAAATTTGGGAGTAGTTTATTAAAATAGTTACCAACATATGGCATGATTTTTTACAAGTGGTCAGGCACATCTGCCAGGGAAGTGAGTTATAGCTTACTAAAGTCTGATGATACAAGCTATCTGCCAAGGGCTGAGAAGAAAAGGTGACTCAGAAAACAGTTTCTGAGTCAATACTGCAAAGAATTTTTACTTTAAAGGGTACACCTAATTAGGCAAAATGGGATCAGCAAAGCCTTTGTGGCTTGGTGAAACTTCTCACTGTGTGTGAGGTTAGCCCCTGGCTGTTCCTGCAGCATACTTCTGTTTTGCTTCTCACTTGCACTTCTAAAGCACTTCTCCGTTTGTTAAAACTACTCAAATTGTTTTTTATTTTCTCATTATGCTAGTCAGCAATGTTGGTGTGTATCCAGTAACCTAAAGAGACTTAAAGGTTTCTACTAAGTCCAATAAAATCTGCAGCTCAAAAACAATTACCTAAAAATCCCCATTATATTCTTCTATGAATCCCTTTTTTTCCTATTAAAAAAAGTCAATAGACAGCATACTAAAAAAAGATCTTGTCCCTCTTGCTTCTTCATAACTTGATATTGACAGTATAGAATATGCTGAATTTCTTGCTAGTGAAAGCTTAGTAACAATTTATATTTTACAAAATATGAACTTTCCAAAACATGTATATATTTTGTATACTTATTTAAGCTTGAAGGAGTCTCAGGAGCAATATCAAAGTATCATAAAGCAAATAATATTGCAAAGTATGAGGGGAGAAAAATATCACTTATCATTCTAGTTAAAAGTAAATAAATGCAGTGGAAAAAAAATAGGAATTAGAAAAACAGAAGGCAAGTAATATCAAAAAGTTAGAAAAAGTGATGTAGTTAAATGAATGCCACCAGAATCATCCTATACAAAGAAAACTCAACAGCAAACAAGTTGTTCACCTCTGGCAAACAGGGTTTCCAGCAAGCAGGGAAGACCCTGTGGGGAGAAGCCATCATTTCTTGTTTGTCTTTATCAGTGCTCTGAAACACTTGCAAAAAATTCAATTGTAATCCTGTGATAATCCCATACATCCCAATAAGTAAGAAATAAAATATTCAGTGAATGTAAGTTTGATAGGTGACTTGGATAAGGGCACAAGGCTCTGACACTCTGCCAAGACGGGCACCCAAAATTGGACATCCAATACTGTGTATCACAGAAGAATGTTTGTCCTACTTGCCCTTCATCAAGGCTGTGGGGTCCACAGTTAATTAACAGTGTCCTGCCACACCTGCCTTACTGCAGTCACACTTACCAGACCTGCTGCTTGCTGGTTTTAGCAGTTACTCACAAAGAAATCTGCTAGACTTCAAGATAGAGAAAATAATAACCTTTGACTCTAATGTGTATAATGTATACAGAATATTATTTTCAGGGAATGAGCTTCATTTACTTGTGGTGAAAAGCATGTGCTAATCACCTCAAAACAAAAAACCCAAACAAACCAACAAAAAAAAAGGCCAAGGCCTTACAGAAGATACAACTTTGGATGGCACAAATGAAGGGTGGATTTATCCTTCCATGACACTGAGTGGGTGAAAAAAGCTGTACGTGCTTTGAACAGAAACTGTTGGACAGACACCCTGCAGCTGACAACAGGCTTTTGGCTGTTCCCTCTTTGTTCCAACTGCTTTCCCTACTGATAAGGGAGACAGAGCAATGCAGATGAGTTGAATGTAGCCTTGCCAAATCATCAACAGGTCTTTGTTACCTGGAAACGAGACCTATCATTTCACTGATAGAACAACAGCATGGATGTGGAAGGGGAAAAGCTCATTGAAAGTCTAATGCTACAAATCCTCACGATTTATGCTAAAATACGTGTCTGACATCTCCTCTGTAGCTCTCTTTGGATTTAATGGGCTCCTCACAGATGGAGGTTTTTAAATTTCACGGATGCCTGTAGCCAGCCTTGGTACTGGCAACAGTCTCCTGCCTTAGGAGGAAGAGCTGAAGCAGATGTGCACTTTCACTAATGGGGGAAATCACCACCTTCATTTCTGAAAGTTTGTCTTTGCCTGCCTTTCTTAACCACCATGCTGAAAACTCACAGGTGTGTCAAGAGCAGAAATTGCAAGCAATATATAAAAACAAATATATAAAAACAAAGGTTACACAGACTCTTATTCAATGTGAATTGCAGACACATGGATAAGGAGATATCTAAGGCTGGCATGACTTCAGTGCCCATCATGTCTGCTTGTGGATGTTACTGACATGTGTGAGGGTAGGAAATGCTGCCAAGTATCACGTTCTGCTTCCACCTCATATGTATTTACATTTACATATACAAACTAGCATCTGATGTGCTATCACTTTTCTGCTTTGCATGAATCGTTTCTTTTTTTACAATAAAAAATACCAAACCCAAACCATTGCTTAGAATAATGCTGCCTATATAAGACAATGCTGGAAAGGAGCACACAACAGCAGCTCAAATCTGGTGGATGCAGTCACAGCTTACCGTGATTTTCCAATATAATTTAACATTGGAACATATAGGTACTGTCCAGTTATTGAACAAATTGCTGTAAGTCTCAGCTGCCCTCTGGAGAAAACCATGAAAGGTTAGACAATGCAAAGCGTGATTCCTACTAATGCTTTAAATTAATATAGGAGTTACTTTCTGGAATTTTAAAATGTACGCATTGCTTTCTGCAAATACAATGCTGCTAAAAAGTTTAAAAGCAGCATGATACACTGCAAGGCCTGTATGTAGGCCCAAAATCAGAGCTACTGTCAGTGTGTGAAAACAGAAACCATAAAGAAGTTTTAATTCTTTCGAATATTTATGCACATATTTACCTTCAAGAACAAATAGGGGCACAGCGTGAGGATGAAGGCACAAAACATCAGCATAACTACTATAAAACAGTTATGTTGACTAGGCTTCACTCCCTGTTATATTATTGTAAATCTTGTGGTAGCATCCTGAAAGTCCAGGACCCCATTTGTAAGATAATACAGAGACACAATCAAATGATTGCTCAGGGATCCAGCCCAGACCAACCTTATGTGGAGCACTTTAGGACCCCCATGGAGCCACTACTACTTCCAGAGCATAACCCCAGCTCAATGGAACCCTCAACTCCAGGTTTGTTCCCATGCTACGAATAAAACCTGCTATGTGTTTTGCAGGAAGAGAGAAGCTTTGACTGCCTGGGTAGCATGCTATGCTGGCTTTAGGGAATGTGTTTTCTACACACAGCTCACGTCAACACAGTCCTGAACAGCAGTATCAGAAATGATAGCAGCTGCACAGGCTCTGGTGCTTGTAATTTCAGATTTTGATCTGAATGGCCAAGTAAACAGCAATTCCTTCAGAGTAGCCCACCTCAGATGCACAGCTTCCAGTGCAGAGTGGCTGCACTTATGTTGTCATTGAAACTCTGTAAACACCAATCTTGGTGTGAAAGTCACTGCTTCCTCTATACACCTGTCAGAAACTCAGCAGAGAAGGCAGCCGTGTTTCAGTCAGCATGACAGCTGCTACAGTGCATCAAGCTCCTGTAAACCACATTAATGCCCAACTGCACTTTTAAGTACATTTGAACATCTTGTTTTGACCTACACATTTGGGCCATAATTACCAATTTCCCTGTCTAGGTACTCATGCTGCTGCCCATGTCACCGCTTGCCCCTGAGCAGGAACATAAGGATGTGCCTCCTGAGTTGTTATTTTGATTTGTGGCAGGAGCTTTTACCTGTACAGTGCTAGTTATTCATTTTTTGACGCTAATTATGTACTCAGAGAATGACCATTTTGCAACCATTGAAGACAGGGTGTTTGCTATGTAGCCCATTTGTGGGTAAAGCACAACAAGGCTTGGTTGAAGCAGATCCCCTCCTGAAGTGCAAAGCTTTCATGTGCACCTTTATGCTGCAGTACAGAGGAGTGAGAGGTCCCTTACGTCTCTCCTAAGAACACCCTTGTGTTTTCTGCAGAGAAACAGCATTCACACGGGGTCTGCGAGGGACTGCCTCAGCTCCTGCTAAGCTGAAAGCATCTCTCAGTCAGGCAGTTAGTTGGAAGCTGTCCCGCTGTGCTGTGGCTCTAAAGCCATCGTGCCCCAGGGGACTCCTAGAGTGCCCATTATCTACAGCCCTCCCAAGCCACCACTCTGCACCAAGAGGAATTCAGCCATGCTGGGTACCTGGCAGAAAACACTTCTGAAAGGCAAAAAACAATCTAACAACTACTCTAAGTCACCTCTGACCATCTGGAGGGGTGCTAGGATGTCTCAGGTGGTCAAAGAATCTGACCCCCAAAGAAAAAAACTTGTTCAATCTTTTGTGAGGATGCAGAACATTTTTAATCATCTCCAGCTTCTGTAAAAAGCTTATGTAAAAACATGCATTAATTAGCATAAATATTAAAAAAAAATGTTCCTATACATAATGATTCTAAAGACAACCTGAAAACTAATGATTAGTTCTGTAATCCTTCTTTTACCCCCCTCTTTCTGGAGTACCATCTGGTGCCCTTCCTAAAATACCAAGGCTAGAGAATTATTTATGTGAGCTTTGACCACGTCTGAACATCTCACAGAATGATGTATGTTTTTAATGTCCTGATACTGACAACAAGCCTTTTTTCTCTAAATTAATGGGAAACAAGTGTCGCACAGTGAAGATAAAAGTGACTTTGTGAAGTTTTATTCTTTAGAAGTTGCCTTTTGTAACAGATGAGGGTCTTTGGAGAAATGTCGGTGTCAGCTTGTCTGACCAAAGGGAGGGATGCCATGCCACATCTGGTTGTGTGCACAGGGGGAATCAATGGTACTTCAGGTTGGTCTTAATTGGGTCATGAAAAACAAGCAAGCAAACAAAAACCCTACCCCAAACCAGCCCCATCACATACACAAACAAAACCCTAGAGCAACCCATGTCACCCTCCAGCAAAAGAGTAGCTGCCTTTAGCTTCTCACAGGTACAAATCAGCTTTTCTGGCTGATTTATTTAACTTTCCTTTATATGTTTTTCTTTTTCATATATGCATTTGATATGCAAATTCACGCTGAAAAACAGATGTTCACAGCCTGAACCAAAGCACAGAATCACAGAATGGAAGGGACCTTCAAGATCTTCTAGTTCCAACCCCCCTGCCATGGGCAGGGTCACCTTCCCCCAGAGCAGGTTGCTCAAAGCCCTGTCTAGCCTGGTTTGAACACTTCTAGGGATGGGGCAAAGAAGAGTGAAAGGCTGGGCTTTGAGTGTAGAGCCCTTGGAGCAGTGCTGCAGTGCACCCCCTGCTCACCAGCTGGTCTCCAGTCATCCCCCCCTCTGGAAAGCAGCATGGGTCCCTTTGAACAGGGACCCACAGCTTCTGCATGGAAGGGCTGTTTTTGAAAACAGCTTTGTTGAAAAGAAGTCAGTAAGAAAACTTAAATTCTCCATTTAGAAATTCCTGTACTCACCAGTGAATCTCAAAGCACTTACTCCTGGACATAACTGCTTTTGTCCCTGTTCTCAAACAGCACAGAAAATGTCCCCAGACATGCAGCGCCTTGAACACCACGGTGTGGAGGGCTGCCAGCTGTGGCAGAGCTGGGATGGGGAGAAGCAGTGACAGACAGTTGGCACAAAGCAGCTTTGAACTGGGTGACAGACCACCTGGCTGTGGAGTTGTGTTTCATTTTATACCCTTGGCATTATCCAGAACTACTGTTTAATAAGCACCATGCCTCTGCTTTTAGGATGAGATACCAGAGTCCCTAGGAGTAGCTTCACACCTGAACCTGCCTTCTGTGCACCAACATCTGCTGCAAGAATTATTTTTCCTCTCTAGACAGTCCATATAAGTACCTGAAATTGTCTGCTACAGTATTGAAATGAGTCCAACATAAGATAAATATCCATCATAGCCATTAAAAAAAAACAAACCCTCAATATATTAAGTGTTCTAAAATCAAAACAAGGCACCTTAAATCAAGCTGAATGCATCTGAGTAGGTTTTCATTATCTAGATTTATCTTCGGTACATGTCATTTCTTTCTCATTAAATTGCAATATAAATTGTACACATAAGAATATCAAAGCATATTTTCTTCTCAAAATGACTAAAATGTGATAAAAGCCCACACAATACTTTCCCTTGCCTTGATGTTTGCAAGAGACTACCATATGGCTTGTCTGAATCCCTCAACAAGAGTTTTCCTGAATTCCAAACTAATTTGATTTGGCAGCTCCTTCTTTAGAAAAATGTAATTCCCATAACATATTTTAAATTATATTCTAGCTAGCAAAACATTATTTTCTTGTTCTAAGTACAAGCAAGCTTTTACACATTTTTCATTTTCATCATAAAGGTAAATTCTTCAGCTTTCAGAGCTGGCAGTAGTATTTTTTTCCAAACAATCTTCTCTGCACATCACTAATAAAGTAATATTTCATTGTTGCCTCCATGCCTCCCCTGCATCTCACAATATTAGGCACTCCAAAGATCCAGAGTATATGGTAATCTCTCTCTTAAACAGCTGTGCAATCTAAGAAAGAAAATCAAAGGAAAAGAGCCTTATTGAAACCTGTTTTCTCCTATAGGGAAAGTGCATCACAAAGTTCTCATGATTGGCAAAGGCCAGGCAGGCAGCATTTGGCAGGATGATTACTTTGAGTTGGTTTTCCAAGGTTGTGCTACCTTGGAAGACCATCCTTCCTATGACTTGTCTTCCAGAACAACCAAAGTAATTAAATCATCAACTAACAGCTTTTCTGAAGAGATCTGCTTATAGGCCATGCAGTAAAATAGTCTGGTTTTGTCCTGGATTTCACACCAGGATGAAATCACTTCTGTTTCTCAGGACAGATGCAATAGCTACTAACAAAAATTGCTATTTAGTTACACTTCAGAGAACAAAGTAGTTTATCATAGGTTGCTTCTTTGGGACTAAAAACCCCTGGACTACAAGTTTTAGTATGATAAACCTTCCTTAGAGCTGTGTGACAGGCTTTTCTTTACAGCAAAGGAGAACAAAGCTTGTGTGACTGATGCTCACAGGCACCCCCACGGCAGGAAAACGAGTTAAGAAACTGACAATTTCCACTCGAGTTTACGAGAAAGTAAGAATTACTTCATATCAAAAGTGTTGTGAAGACAGGGAAGAGGGGAAATAAATGAATAAATAAATGATTGTGGCCAGCTGAGAAAAAGACTACAAAACAAGCTTAAATTTATAGGTTACCAGAGCATCCAACCCGCGGAGAAGTTTGCAAGGCTCCTAGGAAGAGACAAGTTTCCACAGGACCTTGCACCAACTTCATTTTCGGTGGCCTGATGGTCATGAAACCATGGGAAAAATAGCCATTACTATGACTACTGCCCCTCATTTCCTCGGTTATGTCTCCACACCTCTATATTCAGTAATTTCTGTGGGTCAGGGTGACCTGCACCAGGCTGCACAGGCAAGGCTCTGCGGGAGGCAGGCGCTTGGGAACACCAGTCCCAGAATAATGGACAGATGAAAGCAAGACACAAGTGAGCATCAACACCTTCCCTGCTACCTGAACAAGTCATCAGCTGAAATGATCCTTAACAAGGTAAGCTGTGGTTGTAGACCTGTTTTTCTATCTCCAGCCATTAAAGGACAGAGGTGTACTGTTCTAGGAGTAGCCTCACTTCATTAAAACTATTATTTAAGAAGCAGGAAAACAAGAAGAAAATAGATCTTCATTCCCCAAAAACAGAGTTCAGGGAATTCAGAGGGTGCAGCAGATTTTCTTTATCAAAGCACAGTCCTAACTAATCTTTTAGAAGCAATTCTAATTAGGCAGGAAATGAAGAACAGTTCATTTCAGACTGGCTGAAAGAACAGTGGATTGATTTAAATCAAATCACTGATTTTAATCATGGATTTAAATCAACCAAGCAGGACACCTTGATTTACCTCATCAACTTTAATCTTGTACTTTTTACTTTTTTCCTAATGAAAGCTCATTCATTTTGTTAAGATAATGTGTGGAATTGTAAAAAGAACACACTTCATGTTAAAATGACTTAAAATCTTTATTCTCACTCAACATTAATGACTTGTGACTTCAAAGCTTGAGCTATTTTTTCAGCAGTTAAAAAGCATAGCTTTTAAAATTCATTCACATTTTAAAGCTCATGAAACACGTTGTAAATTATTTTAGAGATTGTAATAAATTTAGGTCTTGATAAATGTAAGGATTTCTGCTTAGCTATCTTCTAAAACTGGGTAAAACAACTCCAGTTTGAGACACCACAGACTTCAGTCTATTTCTGTGAAAGAACATTAGAGCCTACTAGAAAACAAAGCATTATGTAATTTAGGTACACCTATTGAAAGTATAAAAACTGACATAGTGCAACATTCTCTTAAAAAAAATTTAAAAGCTGTCAAGATACTTTTACAACTGTGTTAATACAAAAAATATGAGGAAAATGGTGCTGAGATTACAACAATGAACTGTTCAGAGTACTTTGAATAGGAGATAGAAATCCTAATTAGATGCTACACTAGCAAAAAAACAAAGCTTCATAATTTATGGGGGGAAAAACTTCCAAAGTAGGTGTCAGCAAAAAAAGAAGAGGACATGTAGGGACAGTCCTTGTGCTGGAAAATACCCGGAGGTGACAGAAGAGCAGAACGGATTTCACACGTAGTAATACAACGTGGCAGAAACATAGAGAGAGAAAAACAAAGTGTATTAAGACTGAAGAGAGACATTAAAACGAATTAAGGGACATTTCAGGAGAGTGGACTGAGAGACATTACTTCCAGTACACCCAAGCATTACCAGTGTACAGCATTAGTGCTTCATTCAATATTGTTTCTTTTTTTTTGTCTTTTAGAGCCTTGACAGAGAGAAAAGTTGTAAGAAAACACTAATTTTGTACCACTGCACACCAAGACATACCTCTCCATATAAAAGTCGGCAAACCAAATACAAAGTTACATCAGCTAATAAATACAAGACAAAAGCACAGGGAGCTTGTAGCTGAGCGGTACCTCATTTTCATTGTCGGTACAATTCTAACTGTTTTTGTTAGGGAAAAGTTACAGATGAAAAATATCAACACTTAATCTTTATAAGCTACCATTTAAATCTCTGCCAGGGTGCCAGGGCTCTGCTAAAAATGAGCAATGAAGAAATGGTGATGCTTTATTCATAAGTCCTGCCCTCAGTAGGCACTCAAAGCTGTGGACTCAGAGCTGCTTATTTCCATGTCAATGTCTTAAGCGCCTTTCCCTTCTCCCCATAGCTCTGCAAAGCTTTGACAGAAAGACGGGGATGGAGCCCATCTCGAACCATTCTGAGCCAAAGCAGATCTAAACAAATCTTACAGTCCCTTCCAAAAAAGATTAAGTATGTTTTATTTGCTCATATTCTACCTCAGAAATCTCTGAGGATAATTTTTCCACTCTTACTGACAATGTTCTTGAGTAAGAAAAGATTTACATTTGAATTTGAAGTGTTAAGGTACTTTTTCTTACAAACCATCGGAACCTGAAGCACAAAGCGTCAATCTGCTAACTGAGCAGATGCAGTGATTCTGCTTTTATTTTTCTTTGACACAGCAAAGAAAAGAAGGACTTTTTAAACACCACTTGAGAGCACACGAGTGATAGAAACAGTCAACCCGGAAGGAACATTTAGAAGAAAAATAGACAAAACCAAGCTCCTGTGGGCAAATGATGAAAATTTAACAAAAACTCTGGACTGCTGGCCTTTGGTGTACACGTCAGATAAATTAAAGTGCAGCTTAAAAAGCAATGCAGAATTTCTCCTGCTTTATGATTAGGAGCTTCAGCTACTTAGGTTTGTTCATTTGCTTGGGAAGTAATATTCCAAGGTCCAAGCTACATAATCCATGCACTCTTGGTAATTGAAGTTACCTGCAGCTTCAAGAACTTCAAAGAACAGAGCTGCAGGTGGATTCCCTGGGTACCACAGTCTTGGAGGGTTGACAACTACAAATGCATGCAAGAGAGCAGTTTACATCATCTTAAATAGTTACAGCCTTCACATAACTGCCCTCAACTGTGGCAAAAGGAACACACTGCAAAAACAAGGGTGTGATACCAGGTAAGAGTGAAAGCAGTGGCACCAGGAGGTAAGATAAGCTGCAGTAACCAACAACAGCACTAGCATATAAGTCTCCAAGCATCTTTTGCACACTGTCTTCTTTCCCCTCCATCCCAGTAGGATTACCTAGTGCAGTTTACACCACGGACCAGACATGTTTTTGAAAGCTGTATTTGTTAATGTCACCTCATCCTCCAATGTTATAAACCAACTTTATGCAATTTGGTGTGGATTGTTTAACCTTGGCCTCCCCTTCCAGCAGAGGGGAGGGAAAGAGGGGACAGAAAAGCTCTCTCAGCATCAGCACTTAACTTTCTCCTCACAAGTCTTCACACCTGCATCTTTTAAAATTACAGGTTTTAAGTGAAAGTAATATTTAATGCCTTCAAAATTCTGTAAAACATAACCCCATACTTTCTATGCTTGGAGAGCTTCCATAAATCACACTATTAGAGCTGGACAATGAAACTGATTCAAATGCTATTTCAGGGCACTGAAGATGCCTCATGAGGTACTTTATCATCTATCTCATCTTAAACATAAATTTATCACACGACCAAAAAACAGTATCAGAATACATACCTACACTGCTTACAAACCTCAGCCTGTACAAACTCCTCTAACAGGAGGAAAGCTGTACTGTATTATAGACAATGAATGTATCTTTGAATTTATGTGTTTATTTTTTTAAAATCACTAAGCTTGCTAAATTTATATACTGAAGAGAAAAAAACATCAAACCTTTTGGTAATCAATACACCCTCAAGAGACAGAGGGCATCTATTTAGTGAAATAATAGCTATCCCAGCTGGTTTTGGCACACCTAGCTGGATACACCTATGCCAGCTGCTGCAGTCAGATGCAAATCAAGGACAGACTTTTCCCTGTTTTCCATCACAGCCAGAATTGCTATGCCTAGTCACTTATCATAACAGAAACACATGCTTAGGAATAATTACTAAAAAAACCCTTACTCTGTACTTTTCACCAGATTTCACTGTGCAGATTAACTCAAACCATAAAACCTAATGATAGGCTAAGCCTTGGACTTAGCTGTTTCCAGAAGGACAGTTGCTATGTGCTGACACACCTGCTTTCTTGCCTCTTCTGTATTTCTTCTGTTCATTTATCAAAGAAACAATCCTATTCTTGTCTTGTGGAAACAGCCACTGGAGAGAAGTGAATCACATTTTAACAAGCAGCCTTTTGGCTCTGTGCTGTTCAAAGAAGCCATAAATTCAGGATAATATTTATGTGATTTTCTTTTCTACCTAACTTTGCATTGTAATTTTTGTGAAGAATGCATT
Source organism: Erpornis zantholeuca (assembly GCA_013400515.1). Taxonomy (NCBI): domain Eukaryota; kingdom Metazoa; phylum Chordata; class Aves; order Passeriformes; family Timaliidae; genus Erpornis; species Erpornis zantholeuca. The sequence continues at coordinate 443,704 of VZTN01005246.1, read as the reverse complement.
TAAGCAGGCATCTTCAGACCTATAGCTTTTGATCCTAGGTGAATTGTTGGGTTTTTAAAAATGTCTACATATTTACACGTTAGTTTTACACTAAGAAAAAAACCCAGTCCTAAGAAAAATTCTTTCCTCAGAACTATCGTTCATCCCCTTAACTTTTGGTTGTCCTTCACCAAACACAGAATGCAGCATTTCTTATTTTCATTGTTTACACAGGACATGCCATCATAAACAGAGTTTACATTCTTCTATGATAGCAGTTGCTTTTCAACAAGTGAATAAGATTATTTCCATTAATAACTTGTTCTCTGGTTANAAAAAAAACCAACAAAAAAACCCCAAAAAACCAAACCAAACCAAAACAAAAAAACCCAAAAGAAAATTCAGCCAGAGCTTATTAGCATTGCACTGGGTATTTCAGGGCAAATGCTAACACTGTGATAGCTGATAACTAAATAAAAATATTTTTCATTATAAGATTTACATCTTCAGTTTAAAAAGAAGTGCATGTACAATTTTTTGAGATATTGAAGGTCTAGCTATCAAATTTTTGAGGGATAACTTTAAAGTTTACATCTGATATGAGCTAGAGCTAACACATCTGGTTTTAAAGGTACATTGCAAATAATGAGTTCAACATTTCACAGATGTATGATGTATTCCTAGATTTTGAATTATTTAAACAGACGTCATTAAACACAGACTTTCTTCCTTGGTTACAAAATTTTATATGATCACTTTTCTATTAAAAAACCCAACAAAACCCCAAAAAACTTCAAACTTTAAATTCTGACACATTTCAATGCTTATAGGCTGGAAACCTAACAGGACAGTAGGTGTATTCTGTAATTTGCTTTTGCTACTGTTGAAAAACCCCATTTGTGACCAGGTTACGACTTTCAATCTCCCTGCCACCAGTCTAAAAAAAGAGAAGGGATCTAATTCAGCTCTTCCAATGCAACAAATCTGGCAAGTAAAAATTCTGATTTATTAAGAATTTCACACAACTCTGCAGAACCCTATCTATAGCAAAGCAGAAACCTATAAAGATGTTAAATCTTTCATCTCTTAGGATTCAATCTCTACATTATTCTTTCACCTAGATATTCCTGTAATTTATCATCAAAGGACAAATAAAATAATATGAGTTATTCAAATTACCAGATGAAGATGGGACTTATCAAAATATTTTGAAAATGTTGCATGCACTCAATTTAAAAAGAAATTAGTTAGAGTTTTTATATTTCAGGTTTCTGGAAAGAGAAAGTGGGTTAAATGTAGGGTATATATACCTACACATGGGTTTATGTGTATGTTCATTCACACTATAAATACGGGCAGATTTCACAAAACCTTCTTTTCAATCTCACACTCATATATTACTGTAACTCCAATTAAAAACCAAAAGAGCCAACATACCCTGCCCCCCAGGTTGTGAACTCATCACAATTTCTTGATATTTCAGCCTTTGAGTTCCCTTTAAGCCCATGAAGAGAAGATGAAATGCAATAGCTGTGGCTTGGGTTCTGATTTCAGCTGCAGCTCCATAAATCACCGAAATTTGAAAGTTATTCCAGATTCCTACTAGAGCAACTAAGATCTGGCTCTACATTTTTAGTGTCATCATGTTTACATTTTAAATCTCAGTGGAAAATTCTATTATGGCCACCAGAAAAAAACCACTAAAAGTTAATTATTGCAAATCCGTATGTCCTTGCTTCCCTCCCTGCTCAAGCCAGTCAACCAACACAGCATTATCTTTCATGCTGCTTCTAAATTTATTCTGTTAAACACACCAGGCAGTTTTCATGTGAAGCAGGGTGAAAGACTTGATGTAAACCAAACGCCTTAATTTGAATAATGTACTGCTAGGAAAATTATATGTTCTATATCTAGAGTAACAAGCAAAGTATCAATAGAAATCCACAACCAACCTATGAGTATTAGAGAAAGGAAGGTCTTTTGGCTAAAGCTCTGCATAAAGAATTGTATTCCTGTTCTGCCACCAAAAAATAAAACATTGTGCATCAGGCAAATTGCTTTTCAACCTTTAAACCAGCTTTATAGTGTTTTGTGAGGAAATAGTAATACACTGTATCAAAAAAAAAGATTTTTTTTTTAGTATTGTTAAATGGTCTAACACCTGACTACTGATATGCAGTTCAGGTTTTTATGAAATACATAGTTTTAAACACTGAAGTTATATAAAAAATGATGAGAAACTTCTGAAATAAAGGCAAATACTTGTATTTCAAGAATGCAAAACAATTACTGTATTTTCTATATCATTAGAGTTTCAGAGCGCAGGGCACTATAAAGCCAACTCATAAAAACCATCCCTGAAGCAGACCCAAGTTAGAATCCAGAGAAAAAACACATTACCAAAATGAAAAGCTTAGCGGTAGTAGTAGAATGGTGACACCCACTGTGCACTGCAAAAGTGGAGGAGAGATTTAAAAAAAAGAAGCATTGTGTGAGAAATATTTTAATAGGGTTGGGAAAATGCTAGAGCTCCTCAACAGGGAATTTGTTTGCTACAGTGGAGAAACTAATTTTTCAATTGCTATCCATGCAGAGTTTGCCCAGTACATCTACCAAATGTAGTCACCTGTGCTTAGAACTGTCTGCTTTTGACTGCATGCTCTTCAGATCCTGTGCACATGATCTGGGAAAGCTTCCAGTGGGCAGAACAGCTCTTCCAACAGCCCTCTCAGCTGGTGTACGTCTGTCTCAATGGCTGAAACCCAAAATCTTCCTTCACAGTTTGCCTACTATGCTCACACAGTTTTTCCTACCTACAGGGGTTTTGGCTACCCATGCAACACATGGAGTTAAAAGATTACTAAGCTATATAATGAAAATTAGCAAAGAAATCCAACCCAAAATGCCAAAGTTTTAAGTATTTTACAGTAAGAAATTCAAGTGAACCAAGTCACCCAACCAACTCTTATTTATAAAACAGGGCAGCAATTCAAAGTGATAACTCTGCCTTCACGTGGTTAGCTGTTTACTTTTTCGATTTAAGTACATTCTTTTCTAACCCAGGTGCCCAAGTAGGCAGATGGAAGTTGGACAGAACTTCTCTTATCTGATGCTTTCTTCTGACATATACAGTGCATGTAGATAATTGGTTAATGAATGTTGGCTTTACCTACAGATCATGAAGCAGGTTGAACTTGTCCTGTAACATCCTTGAAGATCAAAATTGACTCCAAAACAGGCTGGGTTTCAAGCATAATGCCTACACTTACACAATAAACAACTTGCTAATGTCCACATCCTTTGAGAGCAAAAGAAACCTTGACAAAAACCCCACAATTTTGGCCAAAGATTCCACCTGCCTTCAGTCTTATCCAAGCAACTCACAAGACTCTCTCTGTTGAGTCCCTTTCAGGCTAATGAATTCTTTGTTTCACAACAAACTCAAAGAGATCTAAGTGGTTTTGTGGACTTTGGCCCAAACAGGCCAACACAGTCAGGTTTAAGGTGGAACAGCTCAGGAAGCAGTGTCAGAGGGCCAGGCCCACCGAGGCACATGGAGTTTTACCCAACACTTTGTTATTGGATTACAGCACACGTGCTCCCTCGGCTGACCTGCATTTCCACTCTAGGGGTGGGTACTGCAGGAGTAGCTGCCTCTGAAGTAACCACAAAACATGCTATTTAATCCAGCTGCTGTGGGCATTGCCAGATAGCCCCTCTCAATGCACAGTTAGTATAAAAGTTCACCAGTTTCCACAGAAACATCTGAAATTGGTCTGATAGCGACAACTCTGTGAGACTTTTCTGGGGTTTTATGACACATCAGCCTTATATATCTGGGGAATAAATAAACTGAACAAACACAGTAATAATTTATCGAGTGATTCTTTAAGGCATTCTATACATACTGTAAGTTGAAATATGAATTAGTAAAGTGCTGCTGAAATTCTAACCTCCAGGTTTAGTCACATGAATAAAAAAAAAATGTTATCACTTGGCACCCAACTGTGAAAACAAAACCGCCATTTTCTGTTTTGGAAAAACAAAACAGATTTTGCTTTCAGCTCGTTCTTCATGAAACATAATGTGGGAAGAAGCAGCTTTAAACTGCTGCGTTTAAGTGTCACTTGGAGGCACGGCTACTTAGAAAATTAAACCCATAATACATTAAATTACAAATGCAACTCCAGGTCTCTTGGGCATTAACCTCGTGTTCTAAACACAATTTAATTTGACTCAGCTGCCTGTCGGAAAATTGAGAAGAGACAGCAAGACTTTGTAACTTATCCACTACAGCACAGTAATCAGTCCTTCTAACAACTTGCTATTCCACTATATTCAAAAATCACTGTGTGCAAATACCAGAATTACTCCTTTACGCTTGCTTTTATGTTTTCTGTTCAAAAATTATGTGACAGTGAAAAGCAGTCAGTGGAGTAAGTATTAAAACATACATCTAATCTACTTGATTCTAGAGATGTCATCATATTTTTATCTGTTATTACAGATCTGCAACCTTCCATACTGCTCAGATACCACAATGTCCCTCTGCATTTCAAATGTTCTCATTGTTAGGGCTTCTATTACAGTGGCATGAAGCAACCTGAAGACTCAGCCTGCACATCTCTGGGGGCAGACTGCCACAAACCCTTGCAAAATGAGAAGGCAGAGGGACAAAAGGAAAGGGAAAACATTTCTTCTTCCACTTCACCCCACTTCCCTGTCCTCAAAGCAGCCATGGGAAGCAGGATCCAGTGAGCAGACACCAATGTGCTTTGGAGGCGAGAGGACGTACCATGGAGCTGGGAATGCCACTGTGGAACAGGTCACACCTGCTGCTCACCAGCAGCCTCAGCTGCACATGGCAATCTGGAAACCTCACTCTTTCAGATGATCTTCCTCAAATCCAGGCCTGAAATTGCAGAAGGGGGCAGAGCCATCTCTCACAAAGGGACAGAGACTGAAACCACCTTCCCTAACAAGATTAACCCAGGAATTCAACTGTAAATATGCCATTGCTGTGGTACCTTGGTTGGCTTGTTTTAAATGGTGAAAAGGCAGCCTGCAGGAGATGAGAAGGACTAAGAAGCAAGGACAACGTTCTTCCTAGGGACAGCACATTTCACAGATTCAAGAGATCTTAAAACCTATTAAGTCCTGGGCTTGCAAACACAAGCTCTGTAAGCACATAAAGGCCAGCTCTGGAGGTGTCCAGAAAAAACAGACACTTAAGAGCAACAGCTCATTTCATGCTTTTCCAGGTCTGGCTTACAAAAATGATGTTTTCCCCTAAGTTCTCCTGTTAACAAATCCCCATGGATGCTGTTACCAAGGGCTGATAAAAACTGAAGCATTAGGAAGGGTGCAGAGTCTGCATCCATTGGTGCAGGATGAGCAGCCACAAGCAAGTCTGAACACTCACCCCTCATCACATAACCTCATGCCTTTCATCAGAAAAGCGTGCAGCTGGTGAAGCTGCTCCTGGAAAGTAACCCTACTATTTTTAATAGAGAGGAAGAAATAAAAGTAGCAGAAACTACAGAACAATAAATCTTAATAAGCCACAGGTATTTTACTTCTGTTAAAAAATAATAAAGAACATTTAAAAATCAGAGTCTTTCTCAAAAGAGAAAGACTCTTTCTGTATGAGCAAGACAGCACAGACATTTACATGAATTTAGAGAGTCAGTATTGCTTTCTGGGTGATCCGAGTGACATATAATGGAGAAATCTGATTTCCTGAATTGCCCTTTAGTCACACTCTGAGAAGATATCCAGCTTGGCATCCCAAGGTTAAGCACAACCAATTGCACTGCTGCTTAAGATGCTTATGTCTCTGCACAACATAAAATCCTGCCAAAATTCTGTGGTTACGGGTAAGCAAAATTCTGCAGTCTGGTTCAAACGTACAGAACCCTCTACTCACCATAGTAGAATTTCAATTAATATATTTGGAGATTAAAAAAAAAAAAACAAATCAAACACCTAATATCCCAAATCCCTCCCTACACAGAAAATTCATGGCTGCAAGTTGTCAAAGCAACAACTTTTTCTTATTATTTGAAGACATCTCTGAAGATATCCTAAGAGGAAAGCAAACTAAATCCTTGTACACCTTTAGAAATTGGATTTTTTGTATCAAAACTTTTGAACAAAGATTTGTAATGAGGTGTTTTAAATTTATCTTAACTTCATCTGTGGATTTCTCTGGTTTGATGGAGGAATTTAGACCTCTCAGTTTGGAAAACATGCCACAGCCAGCTGAAGAGCCCTTGGATGTATGTCAAACAGACATATGTGCTGTAAATTAAAAGCATTTTCCCCATCTTTTATAAGGTGTCATCAGGCAACTCCCCAGCTGTAACAGGATCCACAACAAAAGTTGTTCATAGCTGCAATCCCCACACTTCCCTCCCTCTTCTCTTTCCTGCCCAGTTACAGAAAAGTGTAGAGCACCAAGTGTTCCCTCTTTGTGTATGTAAAATAAAAGTTCAGGGTGTAACTCAGCCCACATTTCCCCAGCTAGAAACTAACCTGACTTGGACTCATCTCCATCTGGAAGAAACATGTGACAGGACATTATGGGGGAAAAAACTGCACAGGGGACTCATCACAGACCCAACCCAGGTGCTTTTTCCCTAACGCCAGTTCTTCCCACATGACCTCACAGCACTCTGAGTGTTATAAAGGTGAGCTGTAAAAAAATACTTATTTTTTCTTTTCCCCTAAACACACGTGAAATCTTCCATGTCACACTAAAAGACCCAGCAAACTGTTTCTCAAAGGAAGAAAGCAATAAATTATTTCTTTACTCTGCTTGGTAGGACACCCTGTTGTGTCTCCAGGACCTCTGTTAATGCTCCCAGTCCTCCTTTGGTTTTCCACTCATTACTTACAGGCCTAAAATGCAAAGAGCACTGTGCTCTAAAAAAGCTTGCTCTTGCCAAGTACAGAAGGAGCACTCCCAGTTCTTCTTATAAAGCTTATAATTTTGCTTTAATATGATGTTTTTAGAGGAGGTGGGAATACAGATCAGCACGAGCAGAAAGATAGCCAAAGATACATCTTTAGGATTAGCCATCTCTGGGTACATGTGTACCCACCATGCCCCTGAACATACTGTAGAATCACAGACTCCTAACGAAGTCTGGGTTGAAGGGGGTTTGGAATCATCCAGCACAACCTTTTGTTTAAAGGAATGCCCAGATCAGGTTATGCATAGCCCTGTCAAGCCAATTCTTAACTATTTACAGTGAAATACTATGTTTTTATCTAATCCTCTTCAAATTAGGTAACAAGGACAAGAAGAACACTGAGATACCAGATGAAATGTTGACTTCAATGGAGGCCTTTCATTTTGACTGATCTTCATCTATTAGGTTTTTTCCTTCAAGGAATGATAACTACTAATATAATTTCAAGACAGAAATACAATGTAAGGTTAAAATGTTGCTCCAAAATCACCCAGTATCCTCTAGCTCGAGAGTTTTGTAATAACAAGGAGATAACAAACAATAAAAATGCAACTTCAGAGACTTTACCAAAGCATCCTAGAGACCTTGTATTCCAGTTGCCATTTGGTGTAAAACCCAAACCACAGTACTGTTTTTCAGCTACAGACAGAAAGAAGCTGGTGAGCTGTTTTGTAATTATTGTGTGACAGTTGAGACAGTACTAGAATACCTTGTTTGTGTTAGACTTGGGTCTGTCTAAAGCTTGCTGATATCAATCAGCTTCAACAAGTGCTGGATCAGATCAACACCTGAGAATTTAAGCAATTTAATTAAGGCTTTGTCAATCACAAAGTTTGTTCAAGAAGCATCTGGCCATTAACTGAAGAGGACAGGTTATTCTTTTAAACTTGTAAGGCTTTCCCTCGAGGACCACAGCAAACATTTTAGGTTCTTAATCTACAGCTAAGGTTAATCTGTTTTAACAATGTCCTAATCAGCTAAGATGTGCAGGATATTGATGAGAAAGGAAGCAGAACGGAGCCTTGATTAACTGAAGGGCAAATTAAGTTTTCAACTGAATCCTGGGACACTGCAAAAAGAACAGGTGGAAGAAGAGGAAAATTTGTCTCCTGAAGAATAAGAAAGATCTGAAACTTTAACTCTCTGTGCAGAAGAGATAACTGCAGGAGAGGCATTTGGAAAAAGAAGAATACAACCGATCAAAACTGGAAGGCTCCAAGGGTGCTTCCATTAAGAAACTCAATATCAGATTAAGACCACAGGGAAGAAAGATCCTCTGAATGTAAGTTTTGTTAAAAGGAGTATTTTAAGAAAAAAAAAAGAAAAAAAAAGTGACTTCTAGTTGTGAAAGAAGGCTTCCCCCTGCCCTGAACTCTGTACCTGATTGCTCAAATAGGTGCTATTTGCCCTTTCAGTAGCCACTTCTATGGATTTTATCAAAGACGTCTGGGGGAAACCAGGATCACCATCTACTTGTTAGGAAGAATTACACCAGTACTGTTAGATATGCCTGGACCACCATGAAACACATCAGCACCTCCTGAGAGGGCACTTCATTTCAAGGCTGTGATTAACTGTTCTGAACCTGATGCAGGGAAGCAAAAGAAATAGACTCTGCACCTAAAAGATGAAGTTCAAGAACTTAACAGCTGATCATAAAAGAAATCATTCTCTAGCACATATACAGACAGGACATGATCTGCACCATCAGGTGCGTATGCGGAAATGATAAGAAGTAACATTTCTTGTAAAAAAAACTGCAACAAATCAAAGGAAACACATCACCAAAAGAGTTATGACCAAAAAATTGCTGATTTACTATTTAAATTTACTATTTAAGTAACGTTACTCTGGATGCATCTGAAATTTGCTGTTCTTTTTAGTCAAGGTTCCTCTCATAAATATCACTGAAAGAAGCATAACATTGAGAAAAAAATAGCAGTAAAAAAGGTGAGGAAGCAGAAACAACTGAATAACAAGAGGTTAGCCAGAAAAAAAATTTAAACTGATTAATTTTTAACTGAATTGAAATGATTCAATACCAAACACTGGCAAAATTAACGGCCCATGAAAATTATTTTACATGACATAAATTTCAAAGAACATTGAAAAAAATTAAGAATCCTAATTTCATTCGACTCTATCAAATCACTGAATACTTTGTGAATGTTAAGCTTCCTAATCTGTAAAGAGACATTTGGGATACTATAAGCCATTAAAAAATTCTTTGTCAAGTTTTCTTAGAACACTATCTAGCCAAGTATCTTTTGTATACCTCTCCAAACTGTGGTTTAGTAAGTTGGGCTTTCTAAATGCTGTTGCCCATATGTCTTAGTAATGTCAAAATCCTCTCTGTTTTTTTTAGCATACAAATTAATTTTGATTCGTGAACAGTCCTTGAGCTGAGTACAAAATTGTTTCCACCAGTATCTGAAGCATACAGAAAACCTACCAAAAAATGCAGCTGAATACACTACCACTTCTGGTTTATCCATCCATGCTGTAAAATTTCCATTTCAGCTCCTCAGCAACTTCCACTTTTCTCCCTTTAAGGGTAAATATTATCAGGGCTAAGTATGCTTTTTAGAAATTTGACTGATTTGTTGTATGCTGATATAAAGCTTACCAAGCATTTGTTACTAAAGCACAGTCCTAAAGTCATAAACTCAGGATATTTATCTCACTGTATTTTTGTTATCCCCAACAGAACCATCTACAGCCACACTCTAAGAAAAATTAATAAAGCAGTAAACTCAGGTAAAATTGACTTCACCTAACTGTAATTACATTCAGTGTGGGCTTTCATACCACTTCAGCATCACCTTTATGCTCAGATGAGGGAAAATGGCATTTCTAGGGAACTAACCAAGAATATTCTTCCTCATAGTGAATCATGCCCCCTTGACTGTGAGCAGATGCTGTTAAGACAGCTGGCTCAGATGCACACCTGCCCAAGTGGTCAGTTACATTCCTGTGATTATTGTACTCAAAATATTTTTAACAACAAACATCCTAAACAGAAAACAGTATTTTTAAGGAAGTTATCAGCAGAAGCTGTCAGTCAAATATTCTGTGCAAAAGCCTGCAACTGTTCCAGCTCTGCCTTGGTCAGGGACATTTACAAACCCAAAGATACCAGAGTACTCCCTATGGAGCAGGGATACCCAGCAAATCCATGCTGGCCACTGCTGCAGGTCTACACATGCAGCAGATCTCCTTCCTTAGGTAAGTGACTTTGGATACGTGACGAAGGCCCAACACAGAAAATAACAATACAGCATAATAGATCCTCAAGGACTGTTCAGATATTTATCAAGATTTGGTTCATGTGGTTGCAAAAAAAAAGCATCCTCATTTCTATCACACTGGTACAAATGCTGATTTTTGTAGTCACTGGTTTGCAAGATGAAATGCTGAATAAGAAGTTTCAGTACTTTACAATTTTTGCAGACAAAAAGTAAAGGCTTTCTAGTAAAAATGCTGACATTAACTTGCTCCAGGCATTACCAATATTCTTAAAGTTCTAGAACTAGGAAAAAAAAATAAATTGCACAGTCATGTAATAGATCAGTGTTGAGACCATTACTTTTCACAGATAACATAAATGATGGATTTCTCTCCACAAAGATTGGAAGATATTTCCCAGACACTGCATACAGAAAAGAACACTGAACAGGCATTTAATCTAGTCTCTGGTAATAAAACATTCAAAATGTTTACAGAATGTAACAATGACACCCATGTATAAAACTTTATTTCATGGAGACCTTGATATTGAGCAAACTACATATAAAGATTCTCCAGATATCTCAATTAAAAATCTACAGAATTTTTAAAAGATCACCATTACCATAAATCACCAATATTAAAAAAAGTTCTCAATAGTTTATTGAGTTAAAATATGGTTTTATTGAGTTATAAACATGGTTTATGTTACTTCTTCCGNAATCTACAGAATTTTTAAAAGATCGCCATTACCATAAATCATCAATATTAAAAAAAGTACTCAATGGTTTATGTTACTTCTTCAAGTTAATTTAATAGCTTCAACTAATAATAACTGGAATTTGAAACAATTTTCTTGTAAGCAACAACCAAATTAGTTTCCTAGTGAACTTTTCTGACCCTTAAAATAAGTAAAAAATGCATACGAGAAAAAAAATCTGTTTAGTTTTGAGACTGCAATAATTAAGAACTTGTGAACAGCTGATTTTTCAATGGAAAATCCTGTGAGAAAGACAGGATTAACAAAACAAGTCATTTCTTCTACTTTGTAGTCTCCAACACAAGAAAAAAAGAGAGGTAGAAAGATACTATAATTCACAATAAGGACACAGAGTTTCTGTTTCAAGGGAAGAATCAAAAATTTTTCTCATTTTTTTTCAGACAAAATTTATCTAGGAATATTTTGTCAAGACTAGGAGCTTTAACAATGCAGTTTAATGGTTGTTGCCACAGCCCAGCTCGGGAGCAAGCTGGAAAACGATCAAGAAATCCAGAGAGTTTTTTGGTTCAGTTTAAAATCTTCACCCCAGTTACCACAGTTACGCTTCCTAAGTTCTGTTCTTCCCCTTGGCTTGGCACAACCCATTTCCCCTGCCCCTCAGGCGCAGATCCCTATTCCCTCTCCCACCATTTCCCCTGCCCCTCAGGCGGAGATCCCTATTCCCTCTCCCCCCATTCCCCTGTCCCTCAGGCAGAGATCCCTATTCCTTCTCTCCCCATTTCCCCTGCCCCTTAGGCGGAGATCCCTATTCCCTCTCCCCCCATTCCCCTGCACCTCAGGCGGAGATCCCTATTCCCTCTCCCCCCATTCCCCTGCCCCTCAGGTGGAGATCCCTATTCCCTCTCCCCCCATTCCCCTGCCCCTCAGGCGGAGATCCCTATTCCCTCTCCTGCCATTTCCCCTGCCCCTCAGGCGGAGATCCCTATTCCCTCTCCCGCCATTCCGCCACCCGCTGGGCAGAGACACCGTGCGACTCTCCCCTGGACACACCCTTTCCCCTAGAAACTTCCACCCTATTTGATACATTATTGGTTCTTTTCACCTGGACCCACCTCCGTTACTTTGTGATTGGTTAATTTGTTGTAACTCCTCCCACATAACACCCCCTGGCCCTCACCCTATTGGTTCGTGGTTTCCCTCCCCTAGCATAAAAGCCCTTGCTGCGCTGCCCTCAGGGTTTTTTGAGCCTAGGCCTTCTGCTGCTCAGTGGAAGTGTTGGTGTCCCCACAAGAGGCCCCTGCTGCGGACGCACACCATACCTGGCAGACTGCCACCCAAGGGGAGACCGCAAGGCCCAGAGGCTGCAGTGCACAAAGGGACGTCTGCAGTGGGACGTGGTGGGCCTCGGGCAGCCCTTACTAACTCAAATATTTATCTGTTTATTTCTGGCTATGGTCCCAAGCAACATAGTGATCCTCCCTGTGCTCTCCCTTAAGCGTTGTAAGATGCTACTCCTTATCTTTTACAGAGCTGTTTGTTCTTGGTGATTTCATCGTGATCTTCTCTTGATGATCTAAACTTACTTCCTGATGCACATAGTTATTAAAATTTCCTGACATTTCTTCAAGGAAGTGTTCAGTCAGAATCACTTAGGATGAACTTATCTCCCACAGTAGTGAAGAACTGAGGGAACTTGCTTTGAGGCACAATGAAGAAACATTTAGTTTCAAAGTTTAACTGTGTGCCATCATCTGCTTGTAACAAGTCCTTTTTTGCAGACTGTGCTAGCACACCTGAGCATGTTTATTTTGCCAGTGAATCAGCATCCTTTGCACTTTGGAGAGAGGTGGAGATGGGGAAAGCATCTGCATTTTTGACTATCCAGCTATTCTGTCTCCTCAGGATATTGGTATTATTGGTTGGATATCTATCTGCTCTACTGAACAGGGAAATTAGATGGTAGCTACTGATCTGGAGGACATTTTCAGGGGTTTCATTTTCTCGCACATCTGCACAGACTGAGTGACTGCTGTCACTGTTATCAGTAAATACAGGCTTTATTAACCAGTATGTGGTCCTTCACAGGGAAGGATAAATGCTGCCATTTTTTTCTTTGTGAGGTCACAAAAGTAACAAATAGAAATTAATGTCATGTCTCCTCTACAACCACAGATAACTTAAGTGGTACCATGTGTTGTTCATTCTGATGGTAGATAATAATATTGATAAGATGAAAATGGATTTTACACACCCTGATCTATGTCTGTGTTTTCTTCCTACAGCAAAAGAAGTAACAATTGAATAGGATTGTTTTGAGCATAATCTCTACTACCATCTGAGAATCAAGGCTGGAAAAGAGCAGAGTTGGTGCATATTGCATCAATATATTGTATTAAAGTTCCCTGAACATGTACTATCTCCAGAGTTTTATTTCCTTCTTCCTTTTATCTTTGCAGTAATTTTGTGAGAATTGTGTGTAAGCCAAGAGCAAACAAATCCTTGTTACAACCCATGTTTTACATCCCTTCTGCAGTCAGTATGAAAGCTGTCTTTGTTAGGTACATGACAACAGACTGTAAAGGTTTAGTGGTATGCCTGTACCCTGGATGCCTTCCATTGCCATATTCTGACTCTAAATGCAGTAGAGGAGGTGCAGCAATAAGAGCACTGTCTCCCAGAAGAGTTAGATGCACAAAGAGGAGCTGGCTTTTTTCTTCTATGCTTTGGGCAAATCTCTTGAGTACAGAACAGAAGATAATCACAAAGGCTGACAGACTGGGATAGAGTATGTTTGAAAAGGCTTTTATTTTTTGTTGTATAGATAACTTTTAAGTCAATTCTTTATGGTAATTAAAATGAAACAAATGATTTGAAATAATCAAACTCAAAAAAATAATGCTTTTTGAACACAAAATGAGAGCAAACAGACCAGGGGTTTTCTCTGCCACTTCCTTGCCCTTCAATTCCAGTACCATGGCAAATGCTAAAAGAAATCAGAGGAGGGAAGAGACAGTACTCTACAGACTTGGGACACAGTTGTCTTCTCATGTCATAAGAACTCTGGAGTAAAAGTAATCTAACTTTATGGGGCAACTTAAAAAAGTAATTTGGGGGCACTTTCAAGTGTATTGGTTGCTCCCTCAGAGATGCCAAAAAGCAATTAAGAAAAGAGTGCATATTTACTTCTGGCTCACTAATAGGAATTACTTTTCTAGTGCACTGGGACAACCTGAATGAATGATCAATGCTCCGAGAGCAGCTGTCTGAAAGCCCTGAAGGTCTCCTGGTGAACTTCAAAAGCATAACTAATCCTGGCTGTTTCTGGTAGGAAGTATTCACCCTCCCAGCTCTACTGGGGAGCAGACAGAGGAAGAGCATTAGGTCACAGAAGCACCTAGTGCTTCAGCAGGGAGTCCTGTGTTTCCTGTCTCGTTTTCCAGCTCTTAATATCACACTGATTTACCTGCTATTTTTTCTCTTCACAGGATCCCGGGCCATACTTCCTCACTGTAAAGTTTCCAAGATTAGAGTGGGAAAGGCAAGAAAAAAGCAAACGGCTCATCTGGCCACATTCCCTCTTCCTCCTGCACTTTGCCCTCCCCAAGCAAAAAACTAGACACTCTGAAGAAAATGAAAACCACTCAGTTTTCTGTGGATGTCTCTGTTCCACCCACCAAAAGCACATACACACATTCAAAGCAGAAGGTAAGGCCAGAGGTTTCACCTGTTCTAGAAACTGGCTCTGGAGAGATTCAACTTAATTAATTAAACCCTGCTTTATAAATCCAGCAGACAACATAACATGTGCTACACTGGTTTCAACAATGCTAGAGAAATTGAAGTAGCTGACAAAGGGGAAAAAATTGCCTTTTCAACCTTTTGCCATTTGAAATTAATTGCAAAACATGTACTAGTGTACTGTAAAAAAGCTGAAGTCAATATAAAAATTTGCAAACGTAAGGACCCTCATGTATTTGATATATACTTCATACGATTTTACTTTTAAATAACAAAGATCTTTTTTTAAATTAAGCAGGTTACAGGCTTTTTTTGCCATATCTACATAAGCTACCTAGAAAAAGCAGTATTACCCTTTCTGTTTTTCAAGCACAAAAGCTGAACAAAATAAAAAGAGAAAAATCAACTGCTTAACATAGATTTGAGCTTAGAGAGCATGGACTTCATATCCAGCAGGGTAATGAACTTGGCAACCAAACATGGAACACAAAAAGGTTGTATCAGCCCTCATTTCAAGGTGATTATGTACAGGGTCACCAGCCTGACAGACACACAAACACCTCAGGTCATCGACCTGACATCAGTGGGAGGATCAAGCAGGAAGGGAGGTGCAGCTGAAGGACCTTATGAGTGCCAGGCTCTGCACCAAAAGGAGACAGCAGTTCTTGGCAGCCCAGGCAGCCCCAGCTCTTCCCATTTCCAAAGCAGCTGGAAGAGGAATGAAAATGGTGACTCTGTAAGTAATTACCAAAAGCTAAGTGCTAAGGAAGTTACTTAGCACACTGACATTTTTAAGGTGAAGATAATGGGACCTGACCACTCTGCATTAGTTTCAGCAGTTATCAGGTTCTTTAACTTCACACTCTGTTTCACATGGAGTAAGTCATTCATTGCTTTCTAAATGGGCCTAATTAGTTAGCCCACCGTGTGTGAAACTTCATTTCAAAATGAAAAAAATGACATCCCAGAATACTTTGTTAACCTGTCGAGATCACATACTCCCTAGATTAAAGGCCAAGAACTTGAGGACACAGCTTACCTATTCATGATGAACTACAGGTCTCTGAAAGCAAGGCTGGTGGAAGACTCTGGACAGTATATGCCTATGTGGCAATAAGTCCATTTATGGTGCCAAATGAGTTTTCCAATTTACACTGCAGAGCTCAGGAAGTCGTGCTCCAGTTGTTCAAAATCATCATGATCCAGCTTCAGGAGATGTTTAGGAATGAAGCTCAACATTTGGTACCTTATTTTGATGTTGAATTCAGATAAGAGTGGGATAAAGCAACTGAAATACAGAATTTTTTCAAATACCCCTGAACAATAAGGTAAAAAATAATGGCATATTTAGAGAACACTGAGTACTTTTGTCTTTAGTGCTTATATTTCTTAATTGCAGTTGTTATCAGCTTCTAAGGAAGATCATAAAATAACAAAAGTTTCAGGAGTGGAAACTGAACAACTGAAAAACTATAGATTTTTAAATAAAATTTGTCAAGCTTTCTAGCAGACATACTTTTAAACTATCCCCTCTAAATTATCATTGCCCTGAGACTTAAAGTCCAGGAACAGAAGTCTCTGGTCATGAACCCACAGGGAAAAAAAAACAGCAAGGAAACAGGCACTTTAGGCCACCTTTTTTTTTTTCTCCTTAGAAGGCCAAAGCACACAATACCTGCCAACATAATGGCTTGTTTTGATAAAAATACGTAGATGATCTAATTTACAGTGATATTAAATGTTTTCAAAGATCCCTGCAGACTAAATTCATCAAAAGGCATATATTATTTTCCTTATATTGATGTTTTCGTACAGTGTTGTTGGAAGGAAATGCAAAGAACTCATTGCTGGCTAGGAGCGACATCACAAATACACATTCATATATAAAACAGAGACCACACTGAGCAAAGATCACCAACTTGGAGCATTCTCCAGACAAAATACAACTGTATTATCAAAGTACACACAGCATGCATGAGTTCTCCACCTTGTCTGCTTTAAATGATTCAAGCAACCTGGCCTAAGTCACTCCTTCTCTGAAAAATGCACAACTGAGAAATGGTTCTTAGTAAATGGGGCGGGGGAATGCTGAAGGTGAAGTTTTAGTGCTCTGCATGTGTCACTCATACTAAACTGCCTTTTTATGAAAGTGGACTTGCCTGTATTGAGAATTCAAGAGTCGCGTTACAGCTCTGCACAGAGACCCTTGGAGGTTTGATTACAAAAGCCAGACATCGTATTGTGTATTCCCTGCTGACAGGGAATAGTCAGCAGAGTCAGCAGAGCCTATTACATCACTTCAAAGAGTGGTAAAGCAAATGCAGGAAAACCCCTGAAGTGATCTGATAAATGATTTTGTTTGTTAGTTTGGCACCAGTGTGTCTGGTATCTAATGCTTGCGATACACAGCCCACCAAGTACGTGGTATTATATTCCTGCTAATCTGTGGCAACAAGAAATGTACGCTGCCACACAGGCCTTTGTAGTAAGGTATGGAAGGAGAGAAAAGTCAGGGAGGAGCACAATACATTTCCCAAATATGTAAGGAAATCAATGAATTGTGCTAGGATTAAATATTAGGGAGGAGCACAATACATTTCCCAAATATGTAAGGAAATCAATGAATTGTGCTAGGATTAAATATTGCTAACGAGCTACCATTAGGGAGAGAACCTCACAACTCAGACCAACTCCAAGCATATCACATTACACTACTAATACCTAGTTTTCAAACACAATTTACTATTGGACAAGCCCCCAAACCAGGGTATCAAAAGATCTTTTGCTTTTCTTGTGATACATTTCACACAATCTTCAGGTATATCCAGTATCAAGACTAGGAAGGAAGGAGGGAAGGGAAATGAAGGCCAATAATCCAGAGAGTGATCTATTTCACAGAATCATCACAGAGTAAATCATCAGGATCCCAGGGGGTTTCTAGTCCAGCTCCTCTGCAAAATCCAGGGTCAGCCATGAGATCACTTGGGGCAGATCACAGAATCATAAAGGCCCCTCCTGTCTGGCAGGCTCCTCACCACAATTGCTCCAGTTTATCCATATCTGTCTTCTATCTACAGGCCCAGAATCAGGTGCAGTTTTTCTGATGTGATCTAGGAATACCAGTTCAAGGGAGTAACTGCTTCATTTGATCTGGTGCTATTCTCCAGCTAATGCAGTCCCAGGTAGCTTTTGCTGTCTGCTTCAAGGGCACACTGCTGGCTTGTGGGCAGTTTGTCTATTGAGACCTCTGTGAGATCCTGGTGAAAACTCAGGGAAAGAAGGTTCTGGAGGCTTGGTCTGCCTGAGGACTTCTTATCTGTATGCACTGTCACTCAATCTGTCCTGTTCAGCAACAGGCCAGCATTTTCCTTGCTTATTCTTTTACTGCCCATCCAGTGGCACAAGATTGCCTTGTTGTCCTTGATGTCCATTTCCACTTTCAGCTCCAGGTGAGCTTTGGCTTTCCTAACACAATCAGTATGTGCCTGTGCAGTAATTTTGAATCCCTCCTTTGCCAGCCTGCTGCTGCTCCCACCTCCCCAGTGCTGCCCATTGAAAATGAAGCTCAATTGTGATATACCTACTTTTTTTGCTAACAGGCAGAATGCTCAAAGGAGGGAAGGAAAATATCAGCATCAAGAACTTGCCTGGTAACTCGAGATCCCCTCACAATCTTGAGCACCATCATTACATGGTTGCTTCAGTCATTGACTACACCACCAGTTTCTACTTGTTCATGAGCTACAGATCAGGAAAATATTATCCCTAGCTGGCCCATTAGTGTAAGTGTTAACAAAAAAAAAAGTAATCTCAAGTCCACTTCAATACCAATTTTATAATTCTAAGGTATTAAGTCTGGGGTAAATGATGGATTTTGTGAAAAAATGCATTTAAACTGCCTCTAGACTTTAAAGTCTCTTAGTACCCAAATGATTTGGATTACCTACTTTGCACAATCAAACTTGGGACAGTAAGAATTCAGATGCAGAGTTGCATTTGATAGCAGTGGTCACTGTACCAAGACTTATGGCAGTAATAAGCCTTTCAATGTCTGAAGATTATTCCAACTATTAGAAAGATAATGTAATATGAACTTCCAGGCTAAGAAATAGTTCTGTATTGAAGCTTATGGCAAAGCACAGGAAAATAAAGATTGAGCTGAAAAATACTCTCATCACTATTTCAGTTCTTTTTTTACTTAGTTTATCTAAAGCAACCAGACACGTGCAATGAATAAAAACGTCTACTTTGCAGCATTTCAGCCAGTATTAGAAAAATATACACAATATATACAAATATTGGCAGAGGGAATCCTCTGCCTGAATTGAGATATATAGTAGTTTTGTAGGTCATGCTAAACTTCAAAGAACAAATATAAAAATTGCCCAATTCTTCTTCTTAATAAATAGAACTTTTGAATGAGAAAGGCTAAAGGAGACCATTTCCTTCACAGTTAAAGTACTCTATAACCACTTTATTATTAGCAAAAGTCTTTCCCCCACCCCCATGTCTAGACAGCAGTTTTTTGTGTGACAGAGACCAAACAGCCCAACCTAACTGTCAGGCAGGACGAGTAACATCAGTCTTTTTTAGCAGTGTCATCCTTGATACTTTTTTTGGATGAAGCTTCCATTTAACATATTCAGCTGTATCTGATGTAGATGACTGTCTGCTAGGAAGAAGACAGATGACCCTTCTGCATTATCCTGTACGGGAGTTGCATTGATTTTGCAATACCACCTTTTCACTGTTTCAGTTCACGGTCTGGCATTTTTGTCAGTACTGGCAGTTATTTCTCATTCTCTTTCTGTGAAGAATCCCCATCTATCTTCCTGCTGGATGAGAGCCACCATAGGTTTTGCTCATCTACAATAAACACTGTCATATATGGAGCCTGGTGTCCTATCAAAACAGAGCTCACGTAAACATAGTGAGCTGTGTATGTGTCCATCCATCAGCCGAGCCCTAATTACTTTGGCCAGAAAATATCTTGGAGTTGATACACAGCTACCAGCCTCAAGGTTTTCAGTAGTTAAAATTTTGTCATTTAACAGAGATAAGGACTATAAGGAAGCCCACATTTAATTTAATTTCTTCCTCTTTGGAAAAATTAATTTATGTCTGGCTGATTCTCCTTGGATGTGGGTCAGGGTTATCACAGATATGACCTCAAGGTTTCAGGAGTTGGAGAAGGCAGAAAAGAGGTGTGAGATAGGCAGCGCAGTGCTGTTTGGAAAGAGACTTCACTATGTCTTCTGCCTGCACATAAACACGTTGACTTGGGAATACATGTTAACCAGTATATTCTAAGCAACATGATCAAGGTGGACAGTAGCAAGTCCTGAGTTTTACCTTCTGGGAAAGGACTGCCCTTGACAAATATAATCAGAAAATTTCTGTAAGAGCTCTCTGAGAAGGGGATGTGATATTTATTTATCATATCTCCAAATTGACTTAACCTGACCCATTTTCTCAAAGATCCTATTGACCCACACTCGTGTAATCCCACACAAGCCTGTGTGTCCAAGTGGTCTGGCCAGCATATCTGGTGTGCAACACTGACTTTGATGCAACATCCTGTATGATCATTCTCATGTAAGTTGAGGTAACACTTGTTATGGCACTGTCCTTAGCTTCAAAGTGTTGTTTATTTCAGCCTTCATAAATCTTAGGACAGGTTGCTGCTTGCTGGCCATTTCTCCTTGTTTGTTTGAAATGCGTCTGGTTTTCCCTCATGAGCTCACAGGAAAGAAAAATCCCATAGGTGATACTCTGCAACCTTGCTGTCACTGTCCTGTTGCCAGCATAAGACAGTGTGTTCTGAGCATTCATCTGTGTAGAGGTCTTAGCAGAGGAGAAGCCTTCTGGTCTCAGTATAAATCATATGTTCTTCAACGTTACTACTTGGGATGGTGACCTGGCAGTAGTATCCTCAAACTGTGTCTGGCTGTTAGCAAGACAGGCTGTTCTTACAGTCCTCATCCTGTTCTTTTGGTGCTGTCACAGAAACACAAACATGTATAAACAGCGCTTCCATTCATACAATCTTCATAAATGTAACTAAATTCCAAGTATTGACTGAAATGTAAAATTTTCCTTTCAAGTTGACATAACTTACAAATAATCAAGACTTGCCATTTTGAAATCAGTGTTGGTTACATTCAGGTTATTTTGAGGGTCTGAATAACATTGTAGGTGAGCCAAGGCTTAACGTTGACAAATGGCTTCTTTGTAAAATCCCAGAACCAGAACCTGTCTCTTCATGCTCTCCTGAACATCAACAGAAGAACTTCAGAATCTCCTTCCATCCCTGGAAACGTTCAAGGGATAAAGCTTTGAGCAGCATGTCTTGTGAAAGGTGTTCCTGCCCACAGCAGGGGGCTGGAACAAGATGATCCAAACAATTTTGAGTCTATGATATGATTCGATATCCAAAATGCATCAGTACCTGTGTTTATGTTATTATCTGCAGTGCCGAGATGAAACTCCTGCATGCTTACTTGATCTGCAGGTAGATTTTCTGTGTTTAGAAAAGGCAAAAATCAGCCCTCCCATTGTCCTTCTTAATGAAATACACAACTATTACAACATTGCTGTTGTAATGTACTTAATGAACATGTCATTATCAGTACACTTGAAAAGACTTAGGATGATGGTTAAGGCACAAAAACTTCCCAGCATTTACATGACACATCATTTCCATGTTTCTTGTCTAGTGTTTACAATTGCCTCTAGAACTTGCACCTAGACCTCAAAAAGCTGATTAGTTCAATTAAGCTAATAATAAAAAATAAAAAGCATATCTCAACCTTCACTTGACATTAACAAAAGTGTTTACATGGCACAGTTCCTGGCTTTCCAAGCCAGCAGAGCCTCTGAAACACAACTGATTAATTAAAGAGTGCTGAAAAGTTAACACGGAAGGTTACTGATTAATTGTATGTTAGAGCTGCCTAATCAAGTACCCAAGGCAATAAACAAATACAGAGATATATTATACACTGATTAACACAATTATTTATAGTTTTACTTTTAACTGGTTGCTTGCCATGCAGCTGTCTTTAACCTGAATAAACACTGGGAGGGTGATTGGGATCACTTACTTTATTTCCCAGCTGGCTATTATGGCTGTTTTCCTTGGAAGCGAAACATATGATTATAAATCCTACTTCATGCATGATCATCACAAAGGCATACATGCTGAATGAGCAACCACACCAAAATCGTTTGTCATGTATTTTTGAGTGCTACTGGTTGCTATGCAGGTCTCCAGGGCTGAAACTCAGCATTGCAAACAGCTGCTAGCCATCATTAAGAGAAAGCAAGCAAGCTACTCTAAATACTGCAGCCTTATCTGAGGGCAAGATTTACACCTAGAGATGATCAATAGCTCTAATTCACATTTCTCAGATCTAACAGCAAATTTCTCATTTCAGAGAACTTTGCTTCAATATATGAATTTCCAATCCTAGACTGTAGTATTTCTACATCCCATAAGGCTATTTTCATGGCTTCCTCTAAATCTATCATGTAACTCATTTCTCCATATCAAGAGATGAATACTAAAATGTGTCCTCACTCCATAGGTTCTGTATTATCCATATACAACACAAAATAAAACATTTGCTTGCAAGCACTGGGACAAGTTGATTCACTGTTAGAGAGGTCTTTTGAAGGAAAAGCTGCAGGAAGGGCTCTGAAAGATGGAAACTCTGGAATGATTCTTTTCCCCCCAAAGTTGATGAAAACAACTTTGCCTCCTGCAAAAATGTCATCAGTTCTCCTCCGAAATGCCAATTCTGTCTGATTCATACCAAGAAGTCAATGAACAGACTCTGCCTCTTTTGTGTTCACCATCTACCTCTCTCCTCCTCTGAAGAAGAAAAAAATAATAAAAATGAAAGAAAAAAGCTGTGCCTCACAAAAGGCAACAATTACTGAGGAAGTCATTACTGGTACTTCCCTCAGAATTTTCATTGTGCCATACAAAGTTTTATCAGCTACTTTAATGGGCAGAGCCCTTTATTAGCCTGCTCTTAATATAGTCAACATAGCAGTCCAAGTACAAATGTTTATTCTTGTCCTGTAACCCACTTTTGTTATAAGCCACTTATATATATCCAAAATGACCACAATCAAATCTGCCATTAAATTATTTCCCAGCTATGAGGGGGACAGTTCAAACTTTCCCTCTGTATCTGAACTGCCCCATTTCCCATCTATATTACACTGGTTTTAAAGGACTTCCTGCCACAAGACTGGTGTAAGACAAGAGGCTCAAGCACACTGTGCCAGTTAATCCTGTGTCATCTAACTACACACATTAGACTGCTTGCAACAAGATCCACAGCCAATCACGGATTTCCCTTCTTCCACTGAGTTGGTGTGCATGAGATCTGACAGCTCCAGCACGCTCATCTTCCCCCATCCCCAGATAAATACTTTTTAAAGCTGTTCAGGGGGATAAAAATGTAATAGCCTCAGAAAGGGTTGATCAGCATGAAATAAAAGAGAAGGTCAAAAGCTGATTGATGCCACCACGGAATATTGTAATATTAAGATTCAGTCAATTTACATTGTTAAAAGTCACGATTTTCATACTAGTACCATCTATTTTTTCCATGTTAAAATTACAATTAGAATTTCTCTTTAACCTTTTTTTTTCTCTGAACTCTGGTTGCAATTACAATCAATCAAGAACAAACAAGCCCATCCCTTATCTCCTGAATTATGGATTCTGTGACATCAGTGTAAATTATACATTCAAAAATCTGTCTGTCCTTGTTTCCAAAAGTGGTTAATTATATAACATTTGAGAGCTGTCTTTTGGAACACTAATTTTCATAAGAATCTTTAAATGTACAGTTTTTTTTCTTCAGAAACAGCTTCCAGCCAGCAAAACAGAACAGGAAATGTCTTTAAGAATAGTGAGCTTCATTCACATATTTACCAGTCCTGTAAATATTATAATTTCATGCTCATGTACCAACAACATTTCTCCAACGAGGAGCTCTCAAGCCCACTGTTTGACCCACGTGAGCGCAGGTCTTTTCAGCACCCTGGGTTTCCAAGTGTTAAATGAGAGCATGGGTCCCCTCGTGAAATTTTAGATCAAACTTGAATCTGGAGCACCTGTTCTGCACGTGCTACACATACAAGCAACATGCTACAGGAGGCACTGGACCTTCAGTAACTTATCATTCACTGAATAAAACATTTAATTAACCATCAGGCAGGCAACAGCTGCTTGCAAAAGCTGTTGAGTGGCCATCATTCTCACAACAGAAATATATCAATCCTCAGACATAAAAAAAAAAAGAATTAATACATTAGAAAAATAATCTCACTCTATGTTGGCTGCAAGTACAGATTCAGAGATTATATGGGTTTTTTTCCTTATTTTCTCTCACAGATTGGTACTTAGTCTCTACTGCTAGCAGTATGGTGGCTTTTGCTGTACTGCAAGTTTAACTGGTTTCTTCAGTTTTGATACAAAAAGGTAAGCTAATTTCATAGTAAGCAAACACACTTTAATCTTCTTCTTCCTTTAATCATACAGCAATTTTTATTCCAGTTCATTTTTAATTATCTTCCAGATTCCTGTGACTAATAAAACTCTCTACCACCTTCTTCCACCTTTTCCATGACACTGTGTTGCAACACAATTCCTTCACGTAGCTTTCTATCTATTTTGTCATAGAGTGTTTCCAAAACCTGAAAGTAACTGGAGACAATAATTGCAACTGTTCACACAACCAAAGGCCTCTAAAAAGCCTCCATCAGTATGCCCTGTAGCTGATGGAAGTTCTCCTAGCATGCATGGCAAACCAGTAACATCCCAAAACACTCAGGTGGGAGTTCACAGTTCAGCAAATTACATCCAGGTACTGCTGAAGGGTACAGCTGCAATCAGGGGGCTAAGTTAAGAGCTCTTTCCTCTGCCAGTACAACCCTGGAAAATGTGTCAGATAGGGCTCATTTCTATTTCAGATGCCTAGTGACACTCAGTGGCTTCAAAGCACTTTTTAAGGGCTTGTTTCCTAGAGGCCATTGCACTTCCAGAAAAAATATGGTGAAACAGTTGAATGAGTACATTTGATATGGACAACTGCAAATCTCCACATATTTCTAGTATTCTGGGGTAGAGAATGATCCTGAGCTGTTGACCTGTTTATCCTGACCTAAGTTTCCCCAGCAAACCTGCCTGAACAAGCCCTTAACAAGAAACAAGTTCTGTGCTCATTTTATGATACATGAGTGAGAGCTGTGCACTAAGTGCTAAGCTGCTCTACACTGAATATCTGAAAAGTTTATTATCCCTGGGGCACATAATCAGGCAAAGAAAAAAAAAAAAACATAGGTAAAATAATCCCCTGCTTAGGGGCTGTCTTAGTTTGAAAGACAGGTCTGCTAAGGAAGGCAGAAACCTCCCTTGGAATAGAAAATGCGACCCCCTCCCCTCCGAATTATTATAATTTTGAAATCAAGGGCTTTCAAGCAGAGATATGGGAAATGGGAATAACAGTTCTTTACTAATGATTATATAAACACATATATAAAGCAAGGCAAACAAACAGCAGTAACCCTGGTGGTGATACCAAACAGAGCAGAGTCCGGTGCAGCCTCGCTGGGCTGTCAGGCAGCGATGTTCCCCCGCGGCTGCAGGGGGCGCTCCGGAGCGAGCTCGGCCCTCAGGAAATGGCGGCGGCAGAGAGTAAACTCACAACCCCCCTGGGGCAGAGAGGAAGGACCCTCGGGGACAGGAGGCTGGAGCAGGAGCGATGGATCCAAATCCCGGGCTGTAGATGAGATGTATCCAACTCCGGAGCTGCAGCGGGGTCTCAGGAGGTCTCAGCAGGCAGGGCGCCGG
>VZTN01005246.1:382697-418140 GCA_013400515.1 Erpornis zantholeuca | reverse complement strand
CCCAGTTCCAGTTTCTGCTCAATGAGAACAGCTCCAGGCAAAAAGGAGGGCCAGGCCCCTCTCCGTGGCCATGTCCCTTTGTTTCTCTTAAGTACCCAGCCATTTGTTCCCTAGCAACCAAACATGGGGAAAAATTCCTTTAAGAGAGGAGAGGGGAAACAAAAAAAAAGAAAGAATGGGGAGCTTCTCAATCTCCAACAGGGGCTTGTATTAAGAAGATGGCAATGGTATTTAAGAATCAACACAAGGCACACAGCATATTCATCTCAACAATCTGAACAGTACTCACAGGCTCCTCACAATCCACACTCATGAAACAGCACTGTTCTTCAACAGAGCCATACCTTCTAAACAGCCTCCAGTGGCAAAGCCCAAATATTACATCTGAGAAGCATTCATGATGACATTCACATGGATCAGAAGGCAGAATTTTGTGGAGGGCTGTTTATGCTAAAGTATTTAAGTTTTGACATTTCCATGCTGAAATTTCAAAAGAGCATATCTGTGAGTGTTTTTGATGAATTATGTATCATAAAGACAAGAAAGTTATTAAAGAAAAAAGATACTGGTGAGGACAAGATTTTTCATTTTCATTAACCAAAAATGACCTGAAATGTAAAATTACTGAATTCAGTGTACTGTAATCTAGAACTAATCCCATAACCTTCCTCCAGCAACAAAAGATCTGATTATACATCTTGCTACTAAATCTAGTTAAAATACCCTGTGAACACAAAATTAACTTCAGAGTTATCCTTACTGTGTCATTGCTACATCACACCTGGGCAAGTGCTTAAGTGCTCTAATTTTAGGTTTATAGGATGAATGCCTCAGAAAGATGATCAGGACAATTATTCTCGTGCAAAACCGTTTAACACAATGCTAAAAACACACAGCATTTGAGTATTTAAGTGCACTGTTTCTGTTGTTGCCTGCAGTTGTCTTCTGTCCAAGCAGTGTGCTACTGTCAGGACAAACAGAAGAGTCTTTGAGCTTTTCAGCTTTTTTGTTCCCCTCCCATTCTTCCAGTGCTGATGCTAGACTCCAACTACAAGCTAGAAGTCATTTGCAATTTGTAAAATAACTTGTAAACAAACAGGAGATGCAGAAAAGTCCAAACAATGTAGCATCTTCTGCAATGAAGGACTAAAATCATAACAAAAATCCTCCTATTGCTAATAGAACTTATTTCATTTTCAATTTCAAACTAAGCATTAGTGAGTGAGAAACTTCTGTTGATCAAGGAAACTTTTGCAAACCTCCCAAGTTTTTTGCAAACCTCCCTAGATAAGAGGCATGTTTGTGAGCAAATTGTGTTGTTTACATCTTTAGAAATTTCAACTTTGTCTTGTATTTTCCTTTAGGTTTTTTTTTTTTTTATGTTCACAGGACTGTACACTGATGGATGTACAAGGACAAAAAAAAAACAACAAAAAAAGCCAAATGTCACCACTGCAAACACACAGCAGCTAAGGCAAAGCCACACCAGGCAGACTTTGCTCCTAGCAGGAAGTTTGGTGATGGATGTACACACTCCATGCTCCACCACCTGCCCTTTTCCTTGGCTAGTATGGATGTGGACACAGAAGGGAGCCAGGGAGACTATAGAATACAGCAATAATGCTAATGGGGATCAGGTGGGAAAAGCAGGAACACAGTAGAAAACACCACATCCCTAGGAAAAGGAGATGAATAAAAAACAGGAGGAAATGCTGGATAACAGAGCTCAAACATTTAGTCTTTGAGATTAAAAATCATAAAAAGCCTTCCCCCTTCTGCATGTCTCCATGTTAATGCTTTAATCCTGTTTGCAGAAAAAAAAATAAAATAATCTTACTGATTTTTTTCTCATAAAAGTATGATCTGGGTCTTTGAGTTTTAAAATGGAAAAATAGGTGTTACTCAATTTGAGAACACAACCATAGCAACCCTCTATTTTCATGTGAATAAGAAATATTGGTTGGTTCAGACTTGGGTTGGGAAGAGTTAATAAAGAAAGGAATTGGGAATTGTAGATGCCTTGAACTAACTTTTTTTGTAATAAACTAAACTAAACCCGCACAATTTCTTTGCAATTTAAATTGCTGCTTTGTCAGTGTAGCAGTGAACATCTTAGCAGGACCACTTTATCCTTTGTGTATTCCCATAAGTAGAGCTTATCAAACTTCTAGACTTGGCATAAATTAATATGGAGCAGATTTAAAGGCTTAAGAGGCTTTTCCCCCCCAATTTTTAGAGACTTGATAATAACTGTACTACACTTTTTAGTACATGAGATTTTTATGGGTTTTTTACATCTTAATTAAAAAAAAAAAGCAAATACAAAATCTTCACTGGGCTGAGATTGAAACCTCATAAGTACCAAAGGAGCTAAGTAATCCAAAATTTAATCTGTGACCCCCACATTTTTAGAATTATACAAAGTTGCCAGCAGGTTCCAACACTCCAGTTCAGGTATATCTGCCTTTACATGTTTAACACTTCCAGTTTAATGTTTTCTTGCTTGAGTGCTTCTCTTGGTAGTTCTACTAATTACTGTATACTTTTTAACAAGGGACTCATAGAAAATAGATTCACAGCTTTATCAAACAGTAAGAACTCTCAGGTCTACTTTAGTTTGAAACATATGGGAAAAAAACCCCAAATCTTATTACCTGTCTTTTTTAACAAACCATACATTTTCATATACTTGGCATTAGCCAATTGCTATCACACACAAACTCATAGTGACTAAACACAGACATGTGAAAATTCCAAACTAGGAAAGTTCCCTCCCAGTGCTTGGACTAGCCCTTTATGCAATAATTCTCATTTCTGATATTATGTAGAAAAGAACTCAGAATCTGTTCAAAGCAGTAACACAAATATATATTTAAAGTTTTATCATGCTAACTTACATGAACTCAATCATTAAGAAGCTCACAAGAATTTCCTGAGCAAGTTTTGCATCACAAAACATACTGTTAACTAAGAATTTTAGTTTTCCTCCAGTCATAAGATTATATTAAATAAATGGCTTAGCCATTTAACATTCTATGCCAAGCTTCTTGTGAAGTCAAGTAAAGTTGAATGGCATTTCACTATGGTTACCATGAAAGAGAAAAGATCTATTGTTAGAAAAAAACCCAGTTCAAATAGATGGTTCACAGCCATTTGTAGCTACAGTAAAAATTCTTTTTTTAAAAGAAGCTCCTTTTCAGAAAGTCAGACCCTGTTTAAATGGTGGTTTTGCTTCTATTTTTTCTTTCTGCAGCGGGTTCTCAACATGTGGAAGGATGCTAATTTACAGCTCACAAAATTCATTTGAAAAACTGCTTAGGATAGAAAAGTTAGAGGGAACAAGAGCAGCACTTTATTGTGTTGGGAGCCCAGTAACCCTATTTGAGAGTTTGCTTCCCTATTTCTGTGTTAAAAGTGACATCCCCCACTAGGCACATTTTGCTTCAGCCCTCCTGACTTGAGCCAATAGAGGACACAAAAGCTGCCAGGTTTTTGTGCCAGAAAAGCTGCTTCTAAGTAAGAGAAAGTGTTTATCTCTTGGTCTCTGCCACAAAATTTGCCAGATTCTAGATACACTCATGTTCAGAGATGAAAAAACCCAATTCCTGTTATTTACTGCTGCCCTGCCCTTCAGAAGGGCTAATGAGCTCTGCCACCATCAGCCACACAGCTGTACATGCTGCAAGGCAGGCAACAACGCTGACTGCTAAATGAAGACTGATGACATTCTGAGGGGAACATTTCCAAGAAAAATTTCCCTAATCAAATTAAGCACTGTGCACATAGATGAGATTTTATTTTTAATCACTCGTAACTGCATTCTAGCAAAAAAATTGTTGCACACCCTTAGAGAAGTGGAGCAACTTCTGGTTACTTGGATACCCTAGAAGAAGAGGGACAAAGCATGTTAGGTCACAAATGTTCTTCAGGGTTGTCAGGAACCACTATTTGCATTATCTCTCTCTCCTTTTTGAAAAAACAAAAAACAACCAAAAAAACCCCACCCATGAAACAAACAAAACCTCAACGAAATACAATAGAATTGTTGTGGCTTTCAGCACATTCTGCCCAAGAAAGCCATCAGGCTCTTTTAATATTGTCAGTCTCAGTTTCCCTTGTTTATCTTGTGTATATATGTGCTAAGAAAAAAAACTGGAAACAATGGTAAAAATAGCTAGAATCAGAATGATGTTTCACTGGTGTGTAGTTAAAAAAATAAACCAACCCCTTATGTTCATTTCTTAAATAAGAAGCTTAGGTGGTTTGAGTCAGAATTCCTTTTCTTTGTCCAAGGTCATAAGCTCATGCTTAGGTGAATCCTCCTGCAAGAACACACAAAGATGCCTGCTCAGACTGAAAACATTCAAGGAACTGCAGAGATATGCAAATGTCTCCCTGTTAGACACATCTTATGTGTCTTTTTTCATTCCTTGATAATTTTAAAATCATTCACCAGGTAGCACTGGCCAATGCAATCCCTGTCCAGTTGGATATGGATGTGGAGGGATCAGACCACAAGTCTGCCAGAAGGTTGCCTGTCATCTCCTCCCTCATGATTTTTCACCAACCTAACTTCTAAGGTTTGAAGTGCTTTCATTCATAGCACACAGTATACTTAATATATTCACATACCAGTGGCCATTTCCTCTGTTAAAAAAATACATATTATACTTTCATAATAAAAGAGGGGAAGCTGTCTGTTGAGAAAAATACATTTCACTGTTTTGGTCATTGGTCAGAAAATAGCCATTCCGATTTCAACACACCAAGATGGTACTAGAGAATTCAAAATGCATTTATAACCTAAGCATACACCATTTTTAGCAAGCTATAAAACTTAACCTTTGTAGAATATGAATAGTGCTTCACAATAGCTTTTAAAAAGGCTATTAAAACTTCACACTTCCGATAAAAAACAGTCTAATGCTCTTGATCCTGACATCGCCTTTATACAACGTATTTCTTCTTCTACTCAACTGTGTGAAAAAAATCCCACCTATATTCTGAAGATTACATCTTTGGACCTTCAAAAAGTAATCTAAGCAACTCTTGGATTTGAGGCCTGCAAAAAAATAAAAAGAAAAGAAATCCTCAGCAGTAAGAAAATAATTTTATCCAATTCCTGCCTTCTCTGCTCACTAATAGGGATGGATGTCAAGCAATTAAGACTTTAATGGGGTTTCTAATTTTACAAAAAGGGTTTTTTGCAACTTTCAGATGGCAGAGAAAGAAATATCCTCCCATTACTTCCTTGGTTTGTAGCAGCATCCAAAAATTAGTTTTTTCATAAAAAATCTCTCTGGGAAGAGAACAGAAAAAATTAACAGGCATTTCTTCTGATACAACTAGGCTAGACTTCCAAAAGCTCTTTGTTTATAAAGCAAAGCCAAAAAAATTAACTGACACTGAACCAACATATCAGAAAACCACAGCAATATGTTAATCTAGCACTGGCTACAAGGAACTGTTCAGTTTTTAGGTCAAAACACATTTCTTTATGGGTCCTTGGGCTCTCCCAGTGGCAATAAAGCCTCCACATTGTAGTGTCGGTGTAGTGAGTGATCACCCTTTCCTCTTCACAGAGAAAAGCAACTTAAAAAAAAGGCACAGGGCTCATGTCCCAAAGGCTCTTGCCTCCCAGCAGGAACCTCTTTTCTCATGTCATATTCATGCAAGCATGCTGCACCCCACAGCCATAATGCACAATTCAGCAACAAGAACAGGATGTGTCTTGGCACAAACAGAAGGTTTGAAAGAGGAGCTATGGCCAGGCAGTAACTGCTTCACGCTTTAATAATTCTTCTCACAGAAGCCAGTTCTAGAAGCAAAGACTCTCCCAACAAAATCTACTAGATGAAAGAAGAAAAACCAAAACCAAAACACACACACACAAAAGAAAACAACAACAACAAAAAAAAACCCTAAAGAAAACAACCACCAAAAACCCCATAGCAAAACACAATAACCCAAATCAAACCCAAAACAATACTCACCAATATTTTTACAGGCTCATTACAAGGAATACCAACCAGAAAATAGATACAAGCATACACTTTTTATTTCTCCCTCAACTCTGGGGTTCAGCTTCCTTGGCTGACTGCACCAATGTCAGCACATCACAGTAGCAAGCCCAGCTGTGAGACCAGAAAATCACAGAAAGCCATGACCCCCTCAGTCTTTCTGGTTGACATACCTCTTCTGTACAAAAATTATTTCTTTTGGGGGATGAGATGCTTCCTAGGAGTTGACACAAGCAAGCTGCACTTCCCCTGCTGTGAACACTTATGAATATACATGGGATGGCTGTACAGATCTTCCTTCTATCCTGCAAGTCGGATGCTGGCAAAGGGGATTGCAACTTATATCTCCAACTCAAAAAACCACACCACTGCAAACAGAAATCACACTAATTCTGATCTGAGCATCTTTATCTGCTTGCAAAGTCACTTATTTTGTATTTCCTCACATTTTATGTCTCACTTCTAGTACATTAGTTTTCATTTTCATGGAAGATTCTCATTTTTTGGAGTTTCTAGGTTAGACAGCTGAAGTCCAAAAGTCTTCATCCACAGGTACCACACAGAGAGAATTCCTTTTAGCAGGCTAATCTCTCACCCACTAGTGTTATGTATGGTCTCTGCCAGTTTGATGATTCTGTCTCTGTCCTTTCTTTCCATGTTCCTCCCACACAAGGTGGGAGTAGGATAAAGGCAGTAAGACAGCTCTTTACACTTGTAACAGTCTCTTCCCACACAACCATAACAACACAACTAATAATCTCAGTATTTGAGTAAGACTTATCAAAAATTTCTTCCAATTATATGAAACATGAAAGATTTCCAGCTTTAGCCCCCCATGTTTGAAGGTCCATTTCAGAGATTTTTTTTAAGCCCTGTGATCAGAGGGATCTCTAGAGCAGCTCTCCTACTGAACAGGCTGAGAGAGCTGGGCCTGTTCAGCTTGGAGGAGAGAAGGCTCTGGGGAGACCTTACAGCAGAAATCTGCAAGAGAGTTGAGAGGGACCTTCCACAAGGACATGTAGTGATGGGACAAGGGCAAATGGCTTCAGACTGAAAGAGGGGAGGTTTGGGCTCTTTCCTGTGAGGGTGGTGAGGCCCTGGCACAGGTTGCCCAGAGAAGCTGTGGCTGCCCCATCCCTGCAAGCAACGCTCCAGGCTGAATGGGGCTGGGAACAATCTGGTCTAGTGGAAGATGTCCTGCCCATGGCAGGAGGATTGGGGCTTGATGACCTTTAAAGTCCTTTCCAACCCAAACAACTGACTTGAACATAGTTTTGGAAGTTTGGCACATTAACACTACGCTTGCTTTACAGCCAGATGTGATTTCGCTATATATCCTGCCTTTCCATTTTTCCTTGAATATTTACTGCAGTATAAGAAAAAATATTGTAACTGAATTTATCAGCTAGCTCCAAAAACTGAAAAGTCATATAGCTCATATTATAGCTTAATGCCTGATTGTAAAATATAGAGATTTAAGGATTTTTTTCTTGATGGCCTAATCTGGTATTTTTCTTAAACTCTTAGTGGGAAAACAAAACCATCCACCCCGCTGTAAAATTTTTACTTATGAAGAGTGATCTTTACCACTTCCCAGGAAAGTCAATATATCAATTTTAAAAATGTTCTAACATTTTTTCAGATTTATCTTTGGATTTGTCTTTATTATGTAAAAACCAGAAAACCATACCAAGCCAGCAACTCCCCCAAAATTGAATAAACAAGTTACAGTAAACCAGTTTTGTGCTTCAAGACTGCACACCCTCTGCCTTAAGAGAAATGCCACAAGCATAGGCTGTCACTGTCTAGCATTGCAGGAAACTAGCTTTCATAACCAAAGAGGATGAGATTTCAGCAGCACCAATCATCTTCGGCTGCCTTGTGTTTTATCATCTCACCCACCAATTTCCTTCTGCTGGGGAGAAATGAATAAAAAGCAAGACTTTCTTCTTATCTTCATTATCTCCCATATTGCTATGCCTTATGAAAAAACAAGAGTTTTGATTGCTAACTCCAAAGTCAAGCAATAAACTCCAGAGCAGGAAGTCTTACAACCACCCTGTTACAGCATTGCTAGGGCTTAGGTTAGTTGTTTGGGTTGTTTGTTTCTTAAGGGTTTGTGTTTTGGGGTTTTTTTGTTGTAAATCCAAAAGAAATAACATCCTCTGTAATTTATTATGTCACTAAAACAGCCAGAGTCAGCAAATGTTTCGTAGAAATAATATATGATAATAAATATTTTGCTGTAAGTTACAGGCAGGCAAACCTAAAGCTAGCATGAGTCTCATTGCAATGCCATTTTTGGAAGCTAAGTCCAGCTGTCTGTCATTCCAAAGAATTATGCATATTCCTAATTAAAATCTATTAGTGGGCAGGATATTTCCCCCCCTTCATTTTTATTTTATCACTGCATTTACACTGTGTAGGTAGTGGCAAGAAATGATGCATGTTAAGAAATAGAAAACCATTCATTCTGATTTCCTAATTACAAGGGAGTAGACCCTGGCTGTTTTGAACTATCTCTTTGTGTTGGTTCACATGTGCATAAAATGAGCAACCTTTCCTGCAGCTAAGTGAGAAATAGCAGGGCACTGCTGTACTGGCACTCTGAAAAATGACTGCTTGTTTTCAGTAGTACTGAGGACAAAGTTACTGGAGAATATACAGAATATTGGAGAAAAACCATTCAGGATCATTTTACTCACAAGGTGCTGGTTGGTAATCAATATCCTTTTGGTGTCTATCTCAGATATTTCCCCTCCTTAAAAGATAAGCAGCTGTAGCAATACTTGCACCCTTACATTTGTGGGGGAAAAAACCAAACAAAAACACAACAACAAAGAGAGTAGGCAGACTCTCAGGTACTGGGCATCCTTCAGTCCAGCCTCCTCCCTGCAGTCCTGCAGCCACCCTCTCTCTCATTAGTTCTTCACTGCTCTGCTCCCTCAGGGTCTAGTTACTCAGCAGCAAAAACAATTTCTTTTTTAAATGTGTGGTGGGGAAAGTTGGATGTGTGTGAAAAGAAGCGCATGTCTTCTCCCAGAACAGTTACTGATGCACTGGAAATGCCAGTTTTGGTTTCTTCACTCAATTCAGAAGTTCACAAGGAATCAAACTTTCCAAATTACTTAGATCCTGTTTACCTGTAGTACAAAAATGCTGTGATCTATGCCTGAAATTGAAGATCTGACACTGATAGAGAACATAGGAAACC
Organism: Erpornis zantholeuca; assembly: GCA_013400515.1. Classification (NCBI taxonomy): domain Eukaryota; kingdom Metazoa; phylum Chordata; class Aves; order Passeriformes; family Timaliidae; genus Erpornis; species Erpornis zantholeuca. Next base: position 408,906 of record VZTN01005246.1, on the reverse strand, counting down.
ACATCATACTGATTTTTCATGTGGTATTTTTCACCATTCTCACACACCTTTCTTTCTCATCTACCTCTTTTGACTCCCACTACATTACTTTTCTACTGAGTTTTCACTCCTTAAAACAGTTATGCATTAATTTTATCCCTTAATGCAACTGATACCTTAAAGCATAAAAAATTAGTTTTAATGATGCAGTCAGAGCAATTAAATTGTGTCCTACTTTTGAAATGATGTAAAAAGTGATTACACCTTTACCTTCAAAGTTCCTTTATCTTCTGTGAGTTCCCCGAACTTTGTACCTCCAGCTATGTGAATTCTTTTATTTCCAATGAACAGGAGGTAATGGGGGAAAAAACAAACAAAAAACAATGAGGGGTATGGCTCATCTTGGACATTGTAACATTAAGGACAGTGAGGTAAACTGTGTCCTAACTTGTCAGGCATTAATTCTAAGATCCAAAATATCCTTGTTTGGATTGCTCCTTTCAATCAGCTGTAATAAGGATATATTTATGCACACATGCAAGCTAATAGAAAATGAAAATTCTGATGATGAATATGATATAAACAGCATCATCTGAACTAGGTTCAGTTCTGCACAGCTATAAGAAAAATCATGTATAAACAGATATGACTAAGTCATTAGAATAAAAGTCCAACACTTTCATGTGCCTCAGCAAATATCCATCAAGTATTCTATCCACATCCATCTTGCTTTATTCACTACATTTTCACAGTTCAGTCATTTTCACCACTAATATAATGTTTTGTCCCAAAAACCCCACCATATTTGTACTTAGAATCTGATACCAGATGAATGAACCAACCTTCTAAAGTTAAGATGTGTAGAAAACACTGTGTCAATTACCACAGCTTTAGTCAAGACAATGACACATTACAGCTCATAACCAAGTCAACAGCTCTGCTTCTCCTGTCACTGTGTTCATTTGCAAAGCAAATTTTGACAAGGATGAGCACTGGCAGGCTGAGCAGAGTGGAGAAATGCTACAATGCTGCCATCAGAACAAAGGAGAACACTGCATGGGAAGATCTGGGGTTGCCTTAGGAGTAGAATAATAGAAATGGGATGAAAGTTATAAAAATCCAAGTTCTCCAGAATATCTCACAACTGCTGCACAAGTAGACAAGCCTAGGCATGACAGGTAATGACACAGCAACTATGGTTTGACAGCTCAACAGAAACAAAAGCCTAAGTTATATCTGGGGACAAAGTATTAATGTTGCTGTACAACCACCATGAAGGTTCAACTCAACAGCTCATTTCTGTTAATGTATTTTCAAGGCCTGATTTAACTTGAACAAGTAAAATGATTGTTGACTTGCAAGAAGAAATAGCCTATCACATGAGGGAAGACTAAGAGGGGAGACTTTATTATCTGAGCATACTGGAGATAAAAGTGTTTAAGCTACAGTTCAAATATTGCCACAAAACTAATGTATTATAACTGCATTCTGACAAGCTAAGGTTTTCTTCCCTTCCGAATGGAAAAAGCAATGACAGAAAACATCATTTTTAAAGAGAGTCATTCAATTCATAAGTGGAATTTATATTATCATGTGGGCACCAACTCGGTGACCCAAGATGCTGTTTCCAGTCTTAAATGTGCACTTCTGTCTTAGTAACATCACTATAAATCGTCCCAAAGGAAATTCCAGTGTGGGCATAAACCACTTGCTTCACCCAAATGTGCCATGCCCTTTAGCCTGAAATTAGCAGTGAACACCTGAACTGGAAATGCAAGGCTCCTCTGAGCCTTCCTCAATTTTCCAGTCTGCTGAATTTTTAAACAAATTCCCCTACAAGGAGCTTCTTGCTGCCTAGCCCCTTACACTTTTAGTATAGATCTACCAAAATTTTCTGTATCCTCTCTGCTCTCCTGGTTTTTTTTTTACCATTTTCTTGCTTCAAATACCCATTTGTCCCTGCTGAATCTCCTGGGCCTACAACAACATGCTGCCACCCAGTACTGGAGGCAGAAACCTCAGAGGCTTCCAGGAGCAGCAGATGTGCATGGTACCCTCATGCTTCTCCATGCAGCACTGGGGATGCACCACCAGCCTGAGATGCAGGTACAGATTCATCTCTGATCGTACTTTACACTCTGCCTTCTCCTCCCCCTTCCCTCTCTCCTTCATTCTTCACCCGGCAACACATTTCTTCCAGAAGTGTTTCTGAAGTGATGTTTCAGACGTGACATGCCATGGCTTTTTTTGTCATTTAATAAGGCAGTTTAATAGCAAGTACTTATTTGCCTGCATCTCCCACCTGCAATTTCTTAGCACTAATACTGGTATTGCCAAGCTCTAAGGCTCCCCCCAGAAAAGTGGTATTAAAAGAACTTCTAAATAAAAGACCTTCTCCTACACGTTCTAAATATATATAGAAATATTTCTTTTGCTCAGTTGGAGTGAATTTAATCTAATTTGATTCTGTGGATTGAAGTTTGTCAGTGCATTGACCCTGCTTAAATCACATCTCTTACCAGATACTACTGTTTTTCAAGACCACCAGCAAGTAAAATACCAAAACTGCTGTTCTTCAGTGCAAAGAAAAAACCCAACACTTCTGAAAAAAAGTCCTAGTTAAAGTCTGGTAATTCTAGATTTGATTTTGGTACAGAATAGAACTAACAAAACCTAACAATACTTAAATTCAAAACTAATTTTTGAATAAGAAACCTAGAACTTGGACTTTTAAATGTGTCTGGAGGCTACAGTAAGGAAGAATGTACCTGCATACCATTTTCTAATTGAGTATCCAATTCAAAATTTCTACTCATTCAAATGCAAATTAAACTAGCTAAAGCACAAATGCCCAGTCCGAGACACAAATTCAATTATAACAAGTCAGTCACTGAATTTTATGGATGCTTTTCTCTGCTTATATTTACATTTTAATCTAGACAGAAAAAAACCCAAAATCCTGATGAGGCATATGCAGATTAAACTTCATGGTTCTTATGTATTTGATAAATTAGAACAAGCCAAATAAAACAGACAAATAGGAGCTCTGGGATTTTTTTTTTCTACTTTAAGAGATAGGTATGACATTTTTTCTTACTTTTTGTGAAGACTTCTCCTTGCAGTGAAAGGACCATAACCCCAGACATGAGCCCAGAGATATGATCTAAGGCTGGTATTCCTTGTATGACCACAGGTAGATTAAAGAATGGAAGAGATTGTTCATCTGAACTATGGCAGCTTTTACTCAACTAAAAAGCACTTCATGATTTTAGCTTCTATAAACACCTTTCGAATTTCAGCTAACTGAGAGCTGAAGCTCTTTGAATGAGCACTCCTGCAGACACCCAAGTCAAAGACTTTGGGAGGCTTGTTCCCTGAACAGAACAGAGCAGCCTCCAGCAATGCCACACTGACCCACCCCAGCAGGTGAACACCACGCTCAAGAGTGGTGTCACACAGAAGTGCAACCCACGTCTCCCATGTCGTGTGGCAGTTCCTTCCCACTGTAGGGTATGTGATTGATTGTGGTGGGTACCAGGCTGGGTACCAGGTCACTCCCTAACTCAGCTGGAGAGGGGAGAGAAATTACAACTGAAGGCTCAAGGGTTGAGATAAGGACAGGGAGAGACCATTCCCCAGTTACCTCCACAGGCAAAACAGACTTGATTTGAGGAAAATAATCTTAACTTATTGCCAGTAGGACAATAAGAAAATAAGAACAAATCTTTGAACACATTGCCCCCACCCTTCCCTTCTTTTTTGGCCTTAACTTTACTCCTGAATTCTCCACCTAACCCCACAGTGGTGCAGGGGGATGGGAAATTGTCAGCTCTTCACATGTCTCTGCTGTTCCTTCCTCCTCAGGGGGAGGGACCCTGCACACTCTTCCTCTGCTCCATCCCATGGGAGACAGGTCTCCATGACCTTCTGTAATGTGAAACAGGTTCTTCACAAACTGCTCCAGTGTGGGTTCCTTCCAGGGTGTGCAGTCCTTCAGGAACAGACTGCTCCAGTGTGAATCCCCCTTGGGGTAACAAGTCCTGCCATCAAACCTGCTCCAGAGTGTGGGCTTCCCACAGGGTCTCAGCCTCCTCTGGGCTCTGCTCTGCCATGGGGCTCTCCACAGACTGCAGGTGGATCTCTGCTTCACCATGGGCCTCTGTGGGCTGCAGGGACACAGCTGTCACACCATGGGCTGCAGGGGAACCTCAGATCCAGTGCCTGGAGCACCTCCAGCCCCTCCTTCTCTGCCCTCGGTGTCCGCAGAGATGTTTCTCTCACGTGTTCTCACTCCCCTCTCCTGCCGAATCTCCACTGTGCAGATTCTTTCCCCTCCTTAAATACATTACCCCAGAGGTACTGCCACATCACTGATGTGCTCCATGTGTGACACTGGCTGTATTGGACACGGGGGAAGTTTCTGGCATCTTCTCACAGAAGCCACCCTTTTAGCTCCACCAATACCAAGACCTGGCCCTGAAAGCCCACCACACTGGTTCAAAGAAAGCCAGCCTTCTCCAGGGAATGCTTATCATCCTCCTTAAACTACATTTCACAGATGTGTGCACCAGCACTACTGATCCAATCTGCTTGTGAGCCCAGTGGCTGACAGCAGAGCCAAGACAGAGCATGCCCTGACAGTAACAAGGCTAGTTAATGCAGTACCTTAAGTAATCCATTCTTGTCTCATAAAAATCTGTGTCTTGTTCAGTGCCATGTGCTCAGAGATCAATATGTTTCACTAGATCCCCAAAAAGATGCTTTGGTCTTGTGTTGGAAGCATACAGATAGCAGATAATTTTGGTTTAGAAAGGGCCCCCAAATCAAAAGCAAAATACATGCATCTCTCTCCATCACATACACATGAAACAGGATGTGTAAACACAACATTGTTATCCAAATACTGAATTTAAAGGACTTTATGGTCTCAGCTGACCTGTAGCCATAGAAGTCTAACCTTAGAGTTTGGCAGATTTTCAGGGTCAAGGGCTACACCTAAAACAGAAAAGCAAAGATAGAGTTCATTACAGAATTTAAATGGATCGTATTTGATGATACACCATGAGCCTAAATTTAGCCTTACAACATCTAAAAATCTATCCACAGACTAAAGATTGAACAGCTAAGCATGGCCTTCCACTTAGCCCATCAACTCCAAGCTGAACACAGCCAAACCCAACGCCATACTAAATACAAGTTTTTAATAAATTGTACTCTGATGGAAGAGCTTTATATGGTCCAGATTTCCTGCTGATCAGTTAGATATACTTTATCCTATAAATTTTTATTTATGTAAGTAGCTGTTTCATGAATGTACTTTCTTTTAAGATATCTTCTGCTCTCCATATTTCATTTATTTGCATCAACATCCTCCTCCTTGCTTCTGTCCTTTTATCACAAATCCTCCTGTAAAATAATTTGCAATTTCTCCCTAGCTCCATGATTTGCTCACATCTTTCTGGCATTAAAAAAAGAGCAGAAATATTTGCAGTGCTGTGATAGATGTAATTTGGAGAGGAGAAGAGAAAGAGATTAAGTTTGTTGCATTGTGTCTTTTGCTTGGGTGCTTTCTGGAGAATTAAAGTGTGCATTAAGCTAAGCATAACACTTCTGAAAGCATACAATTATTCATAAAGGTCTCTTGTGCTTAGCTTTATATTTTTTCCCCAACAATATTTAGTGCAACTTGCAAACATCAATAAAGAACATGGCACCTAAGAATACCTAACACACCCACTTAAGGTACGATATTGGCACTTACAAACTATCCTAGTAAAACTTCTGAAGGGCAAAACTAAAACAAGAACTCAGAAGTGAAGTACAGCAATCAATCTTACACAAACACACCAAGCTTTCACAGCCACCAAGACATGTTCTTGCATGTATTAGAGCAGGTAGGCTATTCTGCTTTCTGCTCTAAGCACTAAAAATCCTAGAGGAGAGATTTCATGCCAGAAAGAGAGAGAAACAATCATAAAAATGTATAATTTAAAGTCATTTTGTGTTTAAAATACACCAGTACAGAACTTCACTAGTTCAATGTTTTAATAAAGAAGTTACGTACACACACAGTGGATACCAGGTCACAGGGATCTCAGTGGCAGAGCTGCCACCTTGTAATGCCACAGAATTAGTTCATCAGCATTAGAAATAATCAGGGACTTCCCTGTTTATTTAGCACATTTAATAATAGTAAAGACAAAGAACCCAGGCTATTTGCAGTGGTGAAACTTAACCAACACATATGTATGAGTTATTCCACTTTGAAAACTCACACTGCTGAAAAAAATTAAATGCTTTCTAAGATCAGCCAAAGAAATTAAGACAAAGCAAGCAAAACCTCAGCAGGACAGGTGATTTGATTTCAGTCGACAGAAGCTAAACATCACCTAGCTTCCACTAAGGACACCACTGTTACACTAAACAAACCCTGCAATTTGACATCAAAGGAGTTTTGAAAGATCAGTCCATTACATGCTGAAATCATTATTTTTCTTCACTTCCTGACATTTTACAGCAACTGCCCAAAGGACATGAGAGACTTCAGCGTTAGTCAAATAAGAATCTGAGAGAAAAAAAAATCAGTTTTACTAATACAGACAACTTAATTGGAAGAGCTGCTAAAGTGACCTTCCAAGTGATGAGGTGTAATCAGGATGCTCCACTTCCAGAGCATGTAAAGGAATTAAAAGCCAGAAGAAGGTACTGGGCAGCTGCCTTAGAGCTTCTAACACCCAAAGGTGTTTTTGAAACCAGCTACAAAGGGACATATAGTCCATCTTGGAAATAATTCTCTTAAGAGGACAATTCAAGAGCACACAATTAGCTGGAAAATGGATCCTGAGAGTAGTCTGGTGTGCCTCTTCATTACCTTGGCTGATGAGGCAAGGCAATATGAGAGGTTTACCGAAACAGGAATAAAACAGCCACAACTGCCAGAGACTGGGACAGGAGAAAAGGAAGAAAGAGGAGGAAAATAAAAAAAACAGTCAGGCACCAGTTTCCTCGAACTATGGAAAAGAAAAGAAAGTCTGAAGTACAGATTAATTTTTAAAGACAAGAGTCTTCAAAGCAGCAGCTCCAGCTTCAGCAACAAGTCACTTGGTAGGAGGAAAAATGTTCAAGATGTTGAGAAACAGCCCATGCTGGTGCAGAAACCATTGCTGTACTGCACAGTGTGCTCCCCATCAAGTTTCCACTCAAAACATTATCTAACTTGTATTTTTCAATATTAAAATGCTGACAGTAACAGCAAATAATAAAGTAGTATCTTTATTTCCTTATTTTAAGGAGATCAGTCACACTACTTGAACATACTGTGATCAGGAGTCCACTCACACCACTATGCCTTTTCCTTCTGTAGGTTGTTTCTATAGTCCAGTAACAGGACACAAACCACAAGGAAAAAAAGGCATCTACAGAAGTGCATGTTAATCTTCAGGCACCAGTTTAAGAAAACCTCTGCTACAGTTTATTTTCCTTGCATTTGAACTGGCATAGCTTTTGAGGAATAAAGCAAAACTAAGAACTGGAATGGAGTAACAGAGAATTTAAGACACATTCAGTCGGCCCTGCCCAAGGCCTATATTAAAGTTTGGAAAAGAAAATAATTCTGTGTTTTCTTAGTGAGACAAAAAATGGAGATGGCAGCATCTGGATCATTATCTCTGTTGTATTGCTCTCTTCTAGTCTGTATTCACAAAAAGAAAGAAAATAATTGCCAACTAAATGCTTTATGTCATTTATTTTAAAATTAAAAAATACCACTTTAATAACTGATCAACAGGAAGAATTTATAATGAAAAATGGGCTTTAATAATATTCACTACACACAGAATCACAAGGGTTTATTGGTAATAAAAGCCTTAATTACAGACTCAATTATTGATAGGCATAAATGAAGTACAGTTATATCATTTTTATAAGCTGTGCAAAATAAAAAATAGAAAGCAAAGAAACTATTCCTGGGCTTTATTACTTAATGTCAGTAAGTGCCTTTTTTTTTTTTTTTTCATAAATTCTGCAACAGCCCTCATTTCCTCTGCTTTTCTAGTCCTTTACCTTTCACTTAGCTTTTCCATCTCCATCCAATTTCTCCTTTCATGCGGTAACAGAGTCCTTCCCAGGCTACTTATATTCTTTCATTCTGTCATTTTAGATGATGACAGGAATGAGTTCCACTGAGTCTTCAACCTGGCCAGCAGCAAACCAGGCAGCTCCTGCTCCCCCAGGCACTCTGCAGCAGCACTGCCTCGGGTGCAGCAGCAGCAGCATTTGCTAGAGGGACAACCCCACCTGGTCAGGATGAGGTGGTGATGGTGACAAACCACAGTTTCACTCTCTCTCACAGTACCTTTCTCTCATCTCTGCAAAGGGCAGAGCTCGCTCTTATGTCCCTCTCCTGTCCACACAGGACTTTGAGAAACAGTCTTGCAAGTCTCCAACCCCTTTTGTATGTCTCGGGTACCTCTGAGCCGATGTTCTACAGGGTAGCAACAAAACTAGAAGGAAACTTGCCTTGTTGATAATGCAACTGAGCAGCACCCCCATAAATCAGCTCCTAGCAGAGTACCACAGCTACATCATTCCCCACCAGAGTTCTGTGCTCATTCCAGGATCCTTGCACAGCCCCAGGCACACTTAGCACTACAGAGAACCACTGCCAGTAGATACCTGCCCTGACCTGTAATCAACTCCCTGTTCATTGCAGAGTTGGTTAAACCATATGCGTGGTCTGGATTCCCTGACTAATTTGTGCAGGAAGTTGGGGCAACTTGAGAAGACATGCATGATGCTGGAGAACAGAAAAAAACCCCACTAAACACAGATACCGAGGCCCTGGAGGAGAATTGAGCCAGTCAGGCTAGAGGAGGTTGCTATTCTTAGCATTGCTTCCAGTAAATAAAGATTTCTGAGTCAAATAAAGATATCAAGTGTACCTAAGAAATGGTTTCATTTTCACTACTCCTGCAATCTGCAGCTGGCAGTTGAGTTTCTCAGTGAGGACCTGGGAAGAAGAAATTCTACAAACTTAAAATGACTGGACATTGCCAGAGATATAAATGTTATCTAGCACTTTTAAAAATAGTGGTGCTGTCAGGACACTAAGTCACTTACCAAAAGAGAATACTGAAACAGAAAATGCAGTTAATGAGAGCCTGACTAATGCCAATTAAATGCTTTTTGAAAAAATAGGATGTCTGTGATACAGTATGATTCAGAAACTGTCTATGGAAGCTAGCCTTGAACAATAACAAATAGGTGTGTTAAATAACTATAAAATTAACAGAGATCAAGAATGCTTTTTCTTAAATTAAAAATGAGTAAGAACTCAACTGGTAACACTAAGAACTTTTAGTAGATTTTACCATGCTCATGGAGAAATAAACAAACAAACAGAAGAGGTACAAGTTACCCAGTTTCACCAAAATTAATTTTATCTTGAGCAAAATAACCAAGAAATACAAACAAATGAAATATCCTACTAGGCATGATCTGGCTAGCAGAGCAACTTCATCCAACCATTTCTGACAGCTGCAATTTCAGATATTAGGAACTTCAAAAAAACCAACCAACGGAAAAAAAACCCACAAACAAAAACAAAACAAAAACAACGAAAAACCCAACAAAACCGAAAAACAAACAAACAACAAAAAAAAAACTGACCAAAAAAAAAAACCCTGAAAAAAACAGAGAAAAACACCTCAAGGATTATATCACACAAAATAATAGTTTTTAAAAATATTTCAGTGAAGTAACCTATGCAGAGGTATGCAACTCTGACAGGATATGCTGCCATCCAGCAGAAAACCAGAAACAAAGCCTGCACAAGCCTCCAGAAATATCATCATAGAAGAGTCAATAACCAAACATCAACTATGGAACATTTGAGCAAAAATAAAGGAGTGTTTGATAAGAAGGTACTTTAAAAATAAGAACATGAAAAGTTGCATACAAACAGCAAACAGTGGGCTAGCAGGACTGAAAGATTGACAATTTTATGGCACAATGCACTCACAGCCTGTCACCAGGCTGCACACAAAGAATTTTGGATCCTTGTTGAGAACGTTGGAGGAAAATAAAATATCAAAAAAAGAAGAAAGTTATCCTTTGTTACTCTCCCACTTATCTGTAAATTCTGAACAATGATTTGGCTGAACTAACCACGCAGGCATGCAAGCATTCTTTACACTCACAAAGCTGAAAGTAAAGTAATCTATGCTTACAAGTGGAAAAAAAGGTGTTTGACTAATGAGAAAGTACACACCATCATCTTTGTTGTGGGATGAATGTAAATTGAGCTTAGAAATTGAAGGGCTTGACCCTCATCTTTCAGAAGCCAGTTTAAAAGACTTAGGAAAAGAAACATTTCTCCCTCATCTTCCTAAAATGCAGCATGTGGAAATACACTGAGATAATGTGCAGACATTCACTGAAAATTATTACAGTTCCTAACCTTTGCTAACAAGTTTCAGGGCTGGATAATTGATTATAAAAATGAAACTGCATTTACTATTCGTTAACTTCTGATAAGCAGCAGGTATATAATTAATTCTCCCTTTCTGTATGCATCCAATTGCACTAGTATGAAAGCCTGTATGTCAAACACTGGTCCTTTATTTAACAGTTTCACTGCCTACTTTCCCATTTATGAATAAAGACTGAAGTCAAATTGCCATAAAAAAATAATGTGGACTACTTCAGTGCATTGAGTGTTTATTACTGGGTAAATGCCCTGAGACAAAACGAGATGCAAGGTTATCTTAAGTTACTACTTTTCTGGGAGGGGATCTAGGAGTCAGAAGCAATCATTAGTCATTATTCCACAAGTCTCCCAAGAAAAGCTGTGCCACAGAAATCTGGCAAATCTCTGTGTTTCTAGATCTCCAAGGCATAGTTTGATAGACAAATTCTGATTAATTAGCTGTATCAGAATAGTCTGCTAATATAAACATAGCTCTCATCAGCATGTGTTTTCCTGGCATCAGAACAATTCTCCCTTCTTCCTCTCCCTTGCTCTGCTTTTGACAATGCAGTCTGCTCACGTAAGCACAGCTATGCTCGCACCTGGGCTGATGTAGAGCATCAGGGAAACATCCATTATATTCTTGAGCAAAGTCTGTTGGGTAGTTAACCCTGAGAATTCTACCTAATACTTATCTGATGCATTTCCTCTCTAGATCGTCCCAAAACCCCTAAAGCTTGTGTTTAATGACCCACAGGGAGAAAAGAGCAGCGTCCTTTACTCCTTTGCATAATCTCCTACTGGCCTAGAGCACAAGTCTCTCCCCGTGGTCACTCACACAAACAGGTCAAGGCAAAGGACTTTGAATCCTCATCACATTTATTTCTGATGGAATGATTAATCTGGCAAATCTTTCTGCAAAAACTCCCAGGTGTTATCTGAAATCACAGATGAACCTGTGATTAAAAGATTCATGTTGTCATGCTATCATAGACATGGTTAATGAAAGACAAAAAAAATATTTGTTTAAGCCTATTCTTTCTTTAGACTGAGCACAAGTTCAAGAAGAAAGCACCATGCCGAGAGATCAATCTTCCGCTGATGTACTTGTCCACTGCAAAGAGAACAGAGCACATGTTGGTCTTCAATAACTCCCACTTTATCCCAGTAAATTTTCTATAGGTCTTGCTTCCTACCACAGCTTTATGCACTGAGAGCCAAGATTTTACAGGATTTTATTTATGTCTAGACAACCTTTTAAGTATTTAAGTCTCTTGCAGCTAGTCACAGTGATCCTTCCTTCACTTAGATTTTACAGTCTTCCAGTCTAATGAAAATGGAATGTCCAGAAGCTGGAACAATCTAAATGATCATTATTCACAGCATGCTAATAAGATATGTTTCACTGAAACTTAAAATTTTAAAAAAATAGAAGCTGAAATTAAAACTATTCTGGGAGTTTATTTTAAATAGCAATAACAATAAAGCACTACAATATCTCGTTGAAAAGTGGGACACAAACAACACATGAATGGGACCATAACTGAATTAGTCTACACTGCAAAATAAACAAGTAATCATGACAGGATTTGATAGCCATGCATTTAAACATATACTAATCCCAAAACTAATAAGAAGGCATAACTATAAAAATAGATCTCTCATGTTAAGTCTCATAAAAGTCACAAAACTGCAAATCTGCTCTAAAGGATTTTCTCACATTTTAATTAACTATCATAAAAATATTGTGATGAGATAATCTCAGTTTATATAGGAGCTCTTTCTCCATTTAAAATTATACTCAAGAAAGCTTAGTAAGCTGCCTATTCCCTGCTGACAGGCACAAAAAAAAAATATCCATTCTCATATATTATATTCTATAGATGGGAAAACTGTGTGTGCAATTTATAAATGGAGGCTTTAAAAAGTTATCCAAAGAGGTGAACTTGCATCAGACTTGGGAAGACTGAACTAGATCAATCCCCTACCTAAACTATTTCTCTGCAAGTCATGATAGCTCAACACGCTCTGCAAAGAGCAGAAGGATACTATGACTCACAAAGAGAATCCAGCATCTTAACAGCCTCTACACCATCACTTATGGTTTACTGTATCCTGCTGTGCCCCCTCTGCATGGGCCTTGATATCTCTGTCCTAAAAATTAGGTCCTTAAGAATCTATTTAAATACTCTAATAATTTCAAAGCTGGGTGTTCAAACACATGCTGGATCATGGCCCAAAACTATTGTGTTAGCTCAATTTCTGGATTTAGTGACCAAGCAAAGCTGCTGTTATATGTTTACAGCACCTGTCAGCTACCACAGGCTGATTCTCCCCACCTCAGTCCAGACACAGTGTGAACAGGCTTAGAACAGAAAAATAGCTGACTTTTTTCATTTCAGCAGCAGTGGGTCTCATATATATATATATTTATTACAATGTTCTTATTAAGCAACTAATGTTACATTTCTTCAGAACTGGTAAGAATGCACAGTGAGAACACAGGCTGCTTCCTTCCAGGAGTGAGAGTTTCTTGACCATCTTGGATGCCCACAGTGTAAGGTGTGACTCACCCCAGAGAACATATGATGCCCAACAGGACAGAGACAGACATTTAGGTCACCCAGTGATTATGGTCAGCACAAATAATTTTTTCCTGACACATTACCTCATTCACCAAGACTCTTATGATGATTAGAAGAAATCATTCAGGGCCTCCTCCCAAAATGACTGTCAGTATGAAGAGCTTTTCAGTTTATCTGTCCTGACCCCTAGATGGAGAAGGGAGGCTGTCTAGAAAGGGTGCATTGGTCCAGGTGGTTGCCCTACAAGCACAGGCCACATATGCCCAGTGCAAGAATGCGTCAGCTTTGCAAAATCCCTGTGGGGAAGCAGAGATGGCTTCCTGAGACAGGAACTGTGTGGCTGATAGAAGGGGAACAACATGGCAGTAACATGATCCTTACCAAGAGGGAGATCCTGCTAAATTTTGGCAGGTGAAAGGAAAGGGTGTGGTTGTCAAATCCAGGGGAGCACGTGGAGACACAGACAGGGAAGGGCAGGCACTGCCTACCTTGAAATTGGGCGCTCCCCTACTCCTCTCCCTCAAAATATTCTGATCACGGGCTCTCCTCAGCCCCACCATTTTTCAGAATGCTTTCTGCTCTCCTGTCACAACTTGTTTCACTCACAAGCCCAAATCCAGCTGCCCTTTCTGTGCAGAGGAGTTTCCTTCCCCATCCATGTAAGGGGAAGAGGCAGCGCACGCTGGCTCTGTGCCAGGGCCCTGTGCTTCCTTCCTCCTGCCACAGCCTGCCTGCTCTCCCACCCCAGCCTCTCCACCCCCAACACCCCTTCCCACCATCTCTGCAGCAGCAGGGGACGTGATAACCCTGATCCAAATGCAGGGCTCCCCTCAGATTGGGCCGACTGTTCTCCAGAAACTCACACCCACAAGACATGCAAGCCCCACACACGCCAGCTGCAGCTCCTCCTGTCCCCACACTGTCTGTCCCTTCTGTCCCAGCTTCCCAAATGACATTGTAGCCTTCCCAGTCTCCGTTGCAAAGACCTCTTTCCATGATTTCGCCATATTATTTCTTTTCACAGGCCTTAGGGATATACCTGGTTGAACATGCTGGAAGTAAGTTCTTTGCCTTTTACTCAGGTATGCCATTCTCCAGAGATGCTGATCTGTGTTTTGGCTTAATCATTGGTACTGACAGGAAACTTCTCTTTCTAGTCTGTAAATGCTCCAGTCATAAATATTTGCATACAGAACAGTGGCAGAAAAGTGAACTTTTAAGTATACACATTAATACACCCTGTCAAAGATCCAAAGTGCTGCTGTTGCAATCCTAGATACTCCAGCTTTAATTGTTCTCACCTCTAAAGCCTTCACTCTCCAAAGCCTATAGAACATAGACACACTAGTCAATGACACAGTGAAGCTAAGCAAACAATATGCTAGCAAAAAAAACCCCAACTTCTATTTCTCAGCCTGAAACATTCTCAAATATCTTTTGATGTTCAAGTGCTATTTAAAAGTCAAAAAGACCTCTATTATGTTATTTTTCTTTCTTTAAACCAGAAATCTAGACCTTTTCTCTTAAACTGCAGCTGCCAAAAGAATAAAAATTGGTGGGTAAGAAGTTAAGTAATCTTTGCATCTTTTTCCCTTTCCTATGATTTTGAAAAGTCGGGTTCAGACTTCCCTCCAAAGAAAATGGCAGTAAAGCCCAGCTTTAGCACCAACTCACTACAAAATTTTAAACCTCCACCCATGTGTGTCATCAGCAGAAGAGATCACATGTGGCAATATACAAAATACTATGCCTAGAAGGCATAGTTAAAGCCCACACAAGGGTTCAGTGCCAGGCTAAGTCACAGACAGTGATGCCCCTCAGCTGCAGCAGTAGCTGCTGGCACTGGCTGACACTGTCAGGCTGCCTCGAGAGTCACAAAACACTCAGCCTAGTCCCTTCCTGCAGCCCGGGGAAGAAATGGTGTCTCACAGGAATTGCTACTCTTGATGCAGATGGTGGTGGGAGCTGGACCTCCCTGAGCTTTCTGACCTGGACATGTGCTGTTCAGGTTCTGATCTCAAGGCAATTTCCCTGCTCCAAGCCTTGCAAAGCTCAGCTACCCTGTCAGTGGGAGCGCTCTTCAACATACGATTCACGTGGTATATCAGCAAATATAATTTGCACAACACTAAGCATTCCAGACTCACCAACAGCTTGTTGGCAATAGAAATTACCAAGGATGTGCATCCATTGCAGAAGCAGACCATACAAAATTATCCAGCCTTGCAGTTACAACTAAAGCATTACAAAGCAGCCAAAGGCCGTGAAGCATCCATTATGTTCGAAGTATAGCTTCAAGCAAATGCCAAAAGAAACATAAAACTCCAATAATTTTTTCACCACTAAAGTACCAGAGATCACTCATCCTTTCTAATGAAATCTATGCTGTGGTACTGCCACCCTGACTTAACAACCCAGGAGTGCTGACATGTCCAAGGGAAAAATGGTTCTCCTAAGCCACTGTCAGTCCCAGCTCACACCAGCTTCTACAAGTATCACTGTTTGAAAAGCCTGGCATATGGTGCCACTTTTTTCAGAGAACACTGATCAATTTCCTCTTTCATTAAATAAAATTTAAAGGAAAAAAAGAAATCCACAACAAAACAACCAACCAACCAAAAAAAACAACAAAAAAAACCCACAAAAAAAAAAAAAAAAACCCACAAAAAAAAAAAAAAAACCCATCCAACCCTAAATCCACATCCATTCCTCAGTCCTAAACAGAGGGAATGAAAGAAACTCTGGGTTTTGGGTTTTTTTTTAACTTTCAAGTTGCCGTTGAGGAAGATGGAAAAGATGGAAAACTGCAGAGCTTATCATTTTATTAGCAGATGGAAGATTTAGGTCATAATCTTACACCTGGAATTAATACAAGTTCCAATAACACTTTTGGTTTTCTAGTAGCTATCTGATGCCTTAGGTTTTAACTTTTATATTTTTCAAATCCTGTACTGCTAGTGTAACTCTGAAGTTTCCTGTACCTCGTTAAGTGCTGTTCTCTTATGCTAAAATAGACATAACAAAACCTCTAACTTGCTCTCCAAGGACACCCAGATCAAGAACTGTAAACCATCATCTTGAGGAGAGGGGGGCAAGCTGGGAAAAATCACCTCATTGGCTGGGTTCTGGTTGGTGAATTTATGTTGTTATAAAATGTGAAGCACTCATGACCTGTCGTACATTTTGGGATCCACTGAGGCAGGACCTCTGTAGCCCAAAGTGTACATCTGAAGGCCTTTCAGATAAATACCACCTTTTTTCCTTTATTCCTCTGTTTCTAGGTAGCCATTTAAGGCATCATATCCTTGCCTAAAGACACAGTTTAGCTTTAAAGAAGGAAAAGAAAGTGCAAAAAACATAACTAGAAGTGACTTAAAAGACAACTATAAAACCCCTTTCAGACATCACGAAAAGTTTCAGCAAGAAAATGAAGATTTTTCACTGCAATATTCCCTTTAAACCTTCTATTTTTATTTAACAGGGCCCTCAAGTTTTTTGTAGAGTTTATCACACTGTCACAGAACTTGCAGTCTGTGAGCCACCAACCTCCTTCTGTGGTTATGAAAAAAAATCTGTACAGTACAGCATGTCAAAAAAAGTATCAAATATTGACTCTATAGCATGAAGAGAGCCTCCTCACAAGGAGTCATGCTGCCCACATGCTCAGCACTCTGCTTTCTCGTGCTTACGTGAAAAATTCCCCAGAACAATTGGTGCTGCTTACAGATGACGACGCCTCACTGGAAGACTAGTAACCAGTTGCAACACAAATAAAAGCAAGCTGTGGATGTTACTTTTGTGAATTAGAATCCACGCCTAAAACAAGGCATCCCACCATACCAAGAGGGCTGTTTTTATATATACTCATGCAAAACTTCCAGTGTGAAGCTCATATGTGGCCCTCAGGCGTAACCATATGTAAAACTAAAACAAATCATTTTGATAAACACTTCAAATGGATTACTTCTGCCCAGAAAAATTAACAAGCTTTTGGACTGAGCCATCAACCTGAGCCTTCAAAGTTACTCCCACATATAATAAAACTGGACTGAGCATTCCAGCTAGAAATGATTCACCTGTCTCTCTTCTGAGTGCAGATATTGCTCCTCCCAACACCCCACTTCTTTCTGGATAAAGCTGCTGGCAGCTCACACTCAGGCAATTCAGCATTCACTAAAGGAACACACTGAGTTATTCATTCCTCTATGCCCTGTGCCACTGATGCAATGGAAAGAAAGCCAAAGATTGTGAGCATACTGGGTGTGCTGAAACCCATCTTTCCTTATCACTGCCGTACTTGCAGATGGACATAATGATTAAAAAGTGATCCACAGAGGGTTCCGTGCACCATTCAGAGCAGAAGGAAGTTTCTAAAGCAAGCAGACACCTCTCTGCAGTAGGTCAGAGAGTAAGCATGCCCCAGCAAAAGGTGGGAATTTCTCATGCTTGAGAGGAATAGAGATCTTTCCCCTCTTGCACAGAGGAAATGAAACAGCCACCGAGGACCTACAGGTGACACCCATTACAGGGAGTTCCTGCCTGCAGGCTATTGATCTGCATGCTGTCCAAGAGAACTCCAGAGCTCCCCACGCCGAGCTGTGCTGCCCTGGCAGCTGCAGCAGCACTCCAAGGCCCCCCTTGCAGGATGATGACAGCCAGCAGGCTCTGCAGAGCCTAACACTGCCAGCGTGCCCCAACACCCAGCTACATTCCCACTCCCACAAGATGTCCAAAAAACCACAGTTCTCATTTCCCCTGCTCCTATCCCCTTGTCTCACAGGCAGACACAATGCACCTCTTATGGCTCTCTGATACACCAGCAGTTTTAAACAAAGGCCAGGTTTACCTTCCTTCTGTCTGCAGATACCAAGGGCTTAAGGCTCTTTTGAGATAAGGAAAGAACTTTCTTACAGAGCAGGCAATACATTATGTTAGGATGCATAGAAGGTGCCAAAATATTCTGTGAATCTACTAAGAAATGGTTAACCTTCCTCTTTATATGAAGATGTCACCTTTGCTACACATCACTTATTTCCCACTATCTCAGAAGTTTTAGACTCCTCCCCCTGCTGCCCCCAGAATCTGTGCAGAAGTTTTGGATTTAATGCCCCAGGGTACTTAAAGAGACAAGAAATGACCCACAGATACAAGGGATGGGATGAAATACCAGAACCTGACCCTTACCAAGCCCGCAGGGGAACTTCCAGAAGGCGCACGCCGAGATTCACGTAGACACTTAGGAATTTGCTGCTGTGGGGCACCTCACATTAACTGGGGTTAAATCTTGAGGGTAAAGGACTTAAACTTCAAAGCTAAAACAGAACATGTTGCATCATTCAACAGCAGTGTTATGTGCCAGGTCAAACTGAACTGTGGAATAGTCACCCCTCCAAAAGGCCTGTTACAGAGACCATGTTGAGACCTAAACTACCAGAGCAAACCACTTTCTAGAAGTTTTAAATATTTAACCAAACAAAAAATGTTGTGGAAAAAAAAAGGTGCAAAATATAAATTTATGCAATGGAAAGTAGCTGTCATTATTTACTCATACATTGGTGATTGTTTCAAACCACAGGACTCCATTATTAACCATAATTACTAGAATTATTTTAGCAACCATAAAGCTCTGCATTACTAAGTTCTTGTCTGTGCAGAAATGCAATACTAAGTGTTGGAGTCCAGGAAAGCCTGAAAACTTCTCCTGCCCCTCTGGGGATCCCTTTTATCCCCAGAGCTCCTTGAAATACCTTAGCCTGTGACCTAAGCTCGTGAGAGAACCTCCCTTCACTTTTGGGAGGACTGAGGAGCATCAGAGAAATGAAAAAGATTTTTGTTTAGTGTACCACAGAGTATGTAGTGGTAGGTTTAGGTTTTGCTCTATATATTATATAGAGACAACATGGAGAATTTAAGGTGTCGGTTCTTTCTTGTTTTTCTTCTTTCTTCTCTAAGTTCCTGTGATTTGTTAATTGGTAGAGAGAACTTAGTGTAGAAGAGACATATCAATAAAAGTGATACCTACTGGTTTTAAAGACGAAATAGAATATGTAAAACTTGTCAACTGGCTGATAAAAGGTATAAAATCTACCTGCTCTGGGCAGCCATTTGCCATTTTGCCTTTATACTCCTGGAAGCCACAGCACAGCCTGTGCTTCTGAAACTTTGATAAGAAAAAATAAACAATCCTTGAAGCAGCAGAGAGAAGTCTTGCTTCGTTTTTCTAACATGAAGAATTGAAAAAGAAGATCACCAGGGCAGGGATCAGAAGCAGGGACTGGCCTGGCTCTGACGACCATGAAACATAATTCACTCGATCTGGAAGCTTCTGGGACATTCATAACTCTGACTTCCTTACTGCTTCTGTCTGTAGGCACGGCTCAACATTAGCAGCAAGTTGCGCAGCAGTTTGAAAACTGAAGAGTAACATTAAAAATACTTGAAAAAATATCAGTCATAATTAAATTTGGAAAAACTATCCCATTGCTAACCTTTAAAGCTGTCAAGTGTAAGATGCAAATGTTTCCTGGATTTACATCACCAGTTGTCAGGGAACTACTTCGCTGTCTGTTTTAGAAATTTTCACCTTCCTCACTTTTAGAAATGCCATAAGGGGGTGTCACTGTATGGATTTTAAGATAATACCTACACTATCATCCTCTCCATGTGCAAGCATTTGATGTGCTGTATCAAGAACGAAGAAACTGATTCAGCATTCTTCTCTCTTCTGAAGTTACATGGCTACACTGAAGTTCCCCAAATCCTGCCCTAAATACTCCATTTGTCCATTCCGAGTTTCATATATGGTTTTGTAGGTAAAGGTGATTAAGTTCATCTCTACTCCCCAGAACAACTAGAATAAACCAACAAGCCATGATTATATGTGGATGAGTCAGAGAACTCACTTTGCTAAACTCATGCTGCTTTGTACGTTTCATGAAGTAAAATTCCATGCCAAAAGGGGAAAATGCATAGATTAATACTCTAGCTATCTCATCAACAGCAAAATAATTCAGAAGCTGCAATTAAAAGAACAGCATCTCACAAATAATTTTGAGATCTCATAGTTGCACTCAATTGCCCATTTTAAGCCCAGTTTAGCCCATGTATTCTCTGTAAAGTACCCAGTTACAGACCCTTAAGTGAACATTTACCATTCTACTCCAGAGATAAACTGTGCCAACCCTCTAAAATATGAGCCTTAGGAATTATTACTGGCCAGCATGAAAAACTCATTCAGCTCAACAGTGAGTTCTCAAAAAATAAATTGTTGCATTTTCTAACAATAACAAGCAATCAAAAAAACCCAAACCAAAACAAAAAAACACAAACAAACAAACACAAAACCCACCCCACCAAAAACTCACATAAAAAAGACAAAACAACCAAACCGTGAAATAAGTCAGTTGTATATAACATGCCACACTTTAATCAAACTGTACACAAGCTACATCTATGGTTATTTTCTTTAGTTAAATTGGAGAAAAATGGATTAAAAAAAGAGACAACGTCTGCAGCAAGTGAAATGATAAAGGGCATTTGTCCATGATTCATCTGATTGAAGAATAATGCTGAGTTCATTACAAGCTTACTTGAAAGTGACTCAAAGAATATTTTTTAGAAGTGCTGTTCTTTAATTGGACTTTATAATTAGTTTCAAAACCATCTGATAAGAAATAATATTTTTAACAGGAAAGTATTGATGAAAAATATAAAGTCCTAAGTTTATAGAGCAGTTATCAGCTTTCTGTATGTATGCTTTTCTGTATTAGAGACATGGAATGGGTTAAAAGCATACCAGCACATACCTAAGCTGGCTTCTTTCACACATGTTTACAGAGTGGCATATATATTCCACTTTTCCTTTAAAAAAAATCCTAGAAGAACTTACTGAAAAAACAGATTTTTTTTAAACAAATGTCCTACCTAACATTTTACCAGAAGTGTTCTAGCTTTCCCTCACCACAACAATCAGTCTGGTACAATCACTTCCTTATCCTCTTTGTACCCTATTTCATGCCACACCACTCTTGGCCCATTCCATCCCTGAAAATACCCCCTTTATATTTTAATTCTTTTGAGGCTTCTCCATGAATCTCACCACCTGCTTCCCCAGCAAGAAAGTGTCACTTAAAAACCTGATTCTGTAGTGTATCCATCTAAAACGCCCAAAGCCTTGCAGCGGAAGAGATCTCTAATTGAGTCATCTTTTTGGGTCTGCCTAGTATGTGATTTGGATTTGTCCTTCCTTCCCCTTCACGTAACAGGAAGGCTGTGATGAAAGTAAGATGCTTTCAGTAACAAAGCCTAGCATTACAAAACACTGTGAAGAAACAAAGACTTTTAATATAACTTTCTGGCTGAAGCCAGAGGTCTGGGAAAAGCGGAGACGTGCTGCTTCTAACAGTAAGGTAGCGGAGCTCCCTCTATTGAATTAGCTGCCAATATCTCTTCAAGGTTTAAAAGATGCCAGCTATGATCAGAATCGATGTTCTATTAAAAACCCAAAACCTTCCAGCCTGGGCAGCTGGGACCCATCATGTATGCTGTAGAGAAGAGACAGCTAATGGGACAGCCACCACACAGAGCCCATGGCACATGCCAAAATGTCACTGCCTGCCACGGCTCCAGCCCTGGGGACTTCTGCTCTCCTTGGCTGCTATTTGAGAGTTTTCCCTCGAGCCCAGAATTGCTGTGACCACCACCCATGATTAACGATGCCAGGAGGTACTACAGATGGTGCTACCACAGCTCAAAACACAACACATGAATGCAGTTCAAGATTTGGAAGTTTTTCTTCACAACAAGGGTTAACTATGCAGAGTACAACCTAAACAAAATATATGGATATACAGCCTGCTGAAACACTCATTAAATCACCGACTACACTTTTTACTTCTTATCAAGGTAACAGCTTAGTATTTCCATTGCTGTTGAAAGCACTTCAAATGCTTTTTAACGAAACCTTACAGAACTGTTCTAACCCCAATAACCTCTAAAAATCATACCCTGAAGCTGCAGGTGCTCTGTCTTGCTCTCTACACCATTTTATCACTTTCTCCCATTTTTACCTTCCAAAAGAAAAGCATTTCTTACCAACAATAAAAATACTAGTTCAGCAGAAGCAGCAGTGTTTTAATAAGTAAATATTTATTTGTCTTTCTGGAGACCTATATGGATGATAACAAACACAATTTGATCTTAAGCTTAAGCAGAAATTCCTCAGAAGAGCCAACACTTTGGAGCAGTAGATTAATATCCACTGTTGTAGGAATGATTGTAATTCAAGCCATCCTCAATAAAACACACTGGGAAAGAAGAGAAAGGAAACAAAATCAGAGTAGAGAAAAAAGGAAGAAACTAGATCTGATCACTGACAGTAGTGGACTGTCAGAATACAAGGTGTATTGCAATCTCCTCTCTAAATGATGAGATTCCTTTTCAAGTGTATTAAAGGCAGAAATGTACAGCCTCCTTTAATATTCATCCTGTTCCCATTAAAGAAAATATACCGAGATAAAGACCATGTAGGTCAAAGCCTTGTCTTCTGGGAAGATAACGCTCAACCATTTCATATCAAGGGGAGTTGTTAATAATCAGGTTTTCCTGGAAAAATCACGTTCTGCTTGAGTCATTTCTAATTATCACCCTACAGCATTTACAGTTCTTTAAGAGTCTCTCATTTGAGCATCGGTGCATGGAAGCGTAACTATTTTTCTTGAAGACAGAGGAACTTGAGAGAAATCAGAATATTGCAACAGGTCCTCAATTATCTTACAAATGTGGCCTTGCAGTATACATACATGTTTTTAATAAAAAATGACTGCATTACCAGAGGAAAAAGCTACACACCAGTCAACCCAGAGGAACCTTGAGTAGCACTGAAGAGAGAGCCTGGTAAAAATCAGTATGTAAAGTCTATTCTCCTATCAGAACTGGCAGAACTAACCAAGACTATACTAAGAAAACATATTATTAGTGATGTGGAAAAACAGTTTCAACAATCAGCATGGTAGTATTAAAAAAAACCACAAACCTCCTATGTGTGAAACAGCAGTGGAGCAAGCACTGGAGACCAGACCTCGAGCCAGCTTACCTGTGGTCATCATGCTATGGTCATAAAGTAGAGATCACAAGAAGGGGAGACTGAATTTTGATAACCTAGTGTTAGGAGATCCAATTACAAATTACAGCTCCCACAAAATAAGCACATTCAGTGTCTCCTGTGTTAATAGGCTCAAAGTAGACACAGAGGTGGGGCTCCTCTGTCAGTTTGTTATTCAGCAACCTGCTCCTGTTTCACCCAAGCAGTCCAAAATCACTTTGACCAAAAAATACTCCCCAGAAAGTTCTCTGGTAGGAACCTAAAAAAGCCAATATATTAAAGCTGTTGCTGCTACAGAAATGCTTGTTCTCATATGGCTTGGGAGGACGTCATATGGAATCAGGTATGACATCATGGAAATCTGCAGCGAGCAGTCTTACAGCTTAAGACTATAAACCATACTACATAAGTAAGACACTTGCAAGAAAATAGAGAAGACAGTTTTATCCTGATCATGCAGATGTAATTTGCATTATGCAAAACACTTAATGCTATTTTTTTCCCCTTTATGTATCATCTTGCATAAATATTTAGAGATTCTGTTCCCCAAAAATTTCTGCTGGAAGTAAATCAACAAGTGACTTTTACTACAAAGAAAGATAATATATAATCCCAGAGTAAATAATTTTAACAACCCAGGTTACGAAGTGAAAATAAAATTATCTTGAAATTAAATATGAATTGTGACAGATATATTTATTTCAAGAATTTCACAACATATATTTTCTCCAATAAAAATAACTTGGCTGAAATTTCAAGGATTTACAGACCTGGATGATTCCTGGTTTTGCCCTCTGCCTTTTGAGTGCTACAAACCCAAGAGCAGAGGGGAGAGCACAAGAAGAGTAGTTTATGTTGGACAACTTTTATACCAAAAAAGAAAATAAACCCCGAAAACCCTAAATATATCAATTGCTTCCCAAAGCAATCAATTTTACAATTTATAACTCACTTAGGAATGAGTTTGGTTTGTTACCTGTGTATTGGACCACAAATACATGACACACTGAAGCATATATATGTGGTACAGATGTTTTCTGACCTGAGTTTCAGAAAACCCATGTGAACTCCAGATCTTAATATAGAAACCCAGTTTCCCTAGCTCAAAGTTGCACCAGATGTATCAGGGAAAAAACGTAGTCAGGGGTGAGATCACAATGAGTGTCATGTGAATAAGATTACACATTTCATCTCACTAGGCTTAGGCAAAATGGCAACATGTAACAAGACTAGTAATGAAATGAGAGACTCGAGCTTCATTGTTGCAATCCACCAGAAAGCAGGGGGAGGGGGAAGCTTTACAAAGGTCATGATTAGCTCCTGATTAAGATTTGATTTCCTTTTCACATACAGCCATTTCATTTAGAGAAGTATGAGATTATAATCGGCGTTCTCACTTAGTCTGACCTAGAGTTAGTCCCTTAGTACAAAATGTGTACTTGGACCCTCTCTCTAAGATGGGTACCTTCCTAGGCAGGTCGTTCTGGGAAGAAACAAACCCAAGTTTTCTCATAAGGCTCTCCAGTCCATCTTAAATATTGCCAGAGATATTTACACCTGAGGCACACAAACTTTTATATGCTTTTAATAGCTGATCTACTGCTTTTCATAACCAAAGCTCAAATGGAACTCCCAAAAGCCAAGCACCATGACAGATTAACACATCCAGAATTTGTTTTGATGATAGCAAACTAGCTATTATCCAAAACAGCTGAGATAGCAAAGGGGAAGAAGGAGTAAATCTACAGCAATATCAAGACTTTTTAATAGGTATTTTTATATCTAAGTATCTTCTATATTCCTCAGAATAAACAGAGAACTAGAGGCTGGGGTTTCCAGGCATTTTCAGTACTGCAAGGAAAGTTTCTAAGCTGAGGTGGAGCTGGTTTCTCCCCACATGTATTTCCATACATTTAGCCTGAGCTTCTCCTTGAGGGGGGCAAGGAAGGAATGGAGAGCAGAAAGAACAAGCTAAATGGTTTTGATGACAACCTATTGAGATCATAGGTAGTCAAGTCCCTTCTTTTTATAAAGTTCCATCAACACAACCTTTGAGATAAAATATTTTATGGTTTCACATTTTCTTCAAATGGAAAACGTAGACAGTCACACAATCAGCAAGATCATTTTGTATTTACTGGGCTGAATCTCTCCACAGGGGCCAAGTCTTGCTTCTTAGAAGCTGAGGTGCTTATCCCTCTGATAATCCACATGCCTTTAAGATTTCCTAAAATGAACAATCTTTCCTGAAGACTTTCTCTGCATCACAGCAACCAGTATTCTCTGTAAGCTCTGCCACCGAGACTGATATTTTTTACATCCGACAGTGATTATACACTGCATTTGCCAAAGCAAAAGCCTAGCAGCACAGCCTGACACACTGCTTACAGCTCCAATATTGCTGTTGATTCTTTCTGGAGCTTTTTTACTACTCTGTTTGAAATTACAGATTCAGCAGCCTTATTTTACTTACACAGCCTCATATTGTTGTAGCTAGTTTTATACTTGGAGCTTGTAAAACACAAGCATAAATGGATCTAGTGAGAAAGGTCTGCTCTTCTTTTCCATTTCGACAAGACCATGCTGGCCGTAAATGGTTAACTGCTGAGCACGTAACAACCAGGCAGAGGCCAGGAATGAAAAACCACCACCAACTCCCAACACTTCTGCAAATCCTCCCTTGTTGCAAAGGCACATAGAGGCAAAGCGTCTGTGTATAAAGCAATACAAAATTTTACCACAGGCTGACGCTCTTTCTACAAGAATAATAAGACGGTCCCCGCGCTGAATGCAGAACTCCTCACTTCACAGCTTTTCCCTCAGACTTCACTTTCACGCTCAATATTTACAAAACAAAGCCTACAAACACCTCATAGTCAAAATATTCCCAGAACAATTAGGGTATTTAGCACTCTCTGCGCCTTCCTACTTCCCTAGCTCCTCAAGAGTGCTTTTACGGAGAGAGGAGGGGAAGAGAAGTTACCCACGCGACCCCGATCCGCCGGAGCAGCCTCCGGCACGCAGCGCTGCCCCCAGGCGCGGGACCCGCGCTGCCCCAGCGGACTGCCCGCGGAGGGG
>VZTN01005246.1:266845-381824 GCA_013400515.1 Erpornis zantholeuca | reverse complement strand
CCCCGCGGGCAGCCCTCGCCGCCGCCCCGCCGGGTGCAGCCTCTGCTGCCGCCTGGGATGTGCCTCTCCTGCCGCCGGGGATGTGCCTAACCCCCAGCCCCGGGATGCGCCTCTGCCACCGGGGCGGCGCTGTGAACGCGAGGGGGCCCGGGCGGCGGGGCTGGGGGGCATGCGGGATAAGCCTATTCCCTCTTTCACGTACCCCTGTGTTGCCTCTGCTCGGTGCACGGGGCTGTTTCCTGGTGCTGTGTTCAGGATGCGTGTTGGTTAAGAGTACTGCAAATCCGAAGCTTGAAAAATGAAATAATAATGGCAGTGCCCGTTCTGTTGTGTGTATAGAATCGTGATGGTTCCTCCTCTGAGCCGAAATGAAGAAAGAAAGAAAAGGAAGCAAAGATAATAACGATCAGCTTAATCTGATTTAATTGATATAGCAGAGGACTGGATAAAAGGAAGGGAGCTCACAACACTCTAGTTGCATGAAGAAATGCACTGCAGGGTGAAGAGGGATCTTTCGTCACTTGTGGAAGTCGGCTGCCCTAAAGGTCAAAAAGATTCCTCATCAAAGTAATGTAACCCAGAAGCAGCGCTTTCATGCACAGCGCTCTATTCTCCTCCCGTTTCGGTCTGAGTAAGCAGTGCTGTTTCACCGAGAGGGAAGTAAGCACGCTGAAGCCACACAGCAAGTTTCTCAGCTAACAGTACTGCGTGATCAACATGTAGCCCAGGCTGTCGTGTGAAGTAAACCTGACGTCCAAAATCTGAAATATGAATAATGCACGTAGTTTGGTCTCTCCAGAGGGACTTTCTATTAGTGAAATCCAAAGTGTCAAGTGCTTCTCCACTTCACCATGTGATGATTTGAATTCTTGGACGGGAATTTCCCCAAAACTCCTGACAATGAAAGACAAACTTAGCCAGTCTGTTGTGCTATTCTCAAAACAAATTGCTAACAACCAAAAACACTTAAAGATTACAGTGATACAGAGTAGGTTTAGAAAAACACAACCCTTGTACTTTTTTGTGTATTATGCTTGCTTTGTGTAAAGCAAAGTAAGGATAGTTGTCTTTTAGAACTTTAAGTCTAAAGCATTGTCTTCACTTCAAATAGTCCTTCTGTTCTTCCACATTATTATTATTATCTTTCTTATTGTGTAAGGCATGCCATGCAATCAGTTTTAAAAATATTTTACTTTCTAGGCTTACTGCTCAGCAGAGCCCTGTAATTCTTTGTTTTCTCAGCAGATTTCTCTTTACAGGCATATTACTAAGCAGATAAAAAAAATACTATTTTTAAGATCAGTAATCTTTTTATTTTCCTGTTGAAACAAATTAGCATTTCCCATTCAGTGTTTGTTTGTTTTTTTTTCTTGCATGTTTAGAAGTGCTAGGGTAATCATTATTAGGGATATTTAATATTCCTATTGCTGTCAGACCTGAAGACCCTTTCAAAATCTTGAGATAGAGTTTCTATAGAATTGCACTAAGATGACAATTTAATGGAGTTCAAACTTTTATTCCTACTATTTTTTTAAATTTCTAGTGCTTTTAATAGTATGTGCTGATTTAGCAACAACTTGGGCTCCATTACATATTAAGGGCCTAATCCTGCCTTCTTCATTGATATGGGCAAGCTTGTTGAAGTGAGTAGGATTGTGGCTGGGAAAAAAAAGACAGAAAAGGCCAACTCTAAAAATTATCAGAATGTAAATAAACATAGGAAAAGGCTTATAGGCCAGAATTCACTCTGCATTTAGTATGTTTGTTTTTTTTTTTTTCAACACAGCAATAGCAAGATCAATTTGTATAAATACAAACACATGGTCTGCTGGTTTGGGGAATTAAATAATGCCCAAGTACCTTGTTTCCAAAGTAGATGATTAACTGCTGCCTCATTTGCATCAACATAATGAATAGTATATGTTCTCTCTCACTGGGAGAAGGGATGAGGAAATCTTTCTGAATATTGTAAATAGCTTCCAATGGCATGGTGCAGAGACTGAAAGGCAAGATACAGAACCATCTATTTCAGGCAGGCAAAACATACAGAGTAATTTTACAATTTATGCTCAATATAGTATTAAGAAAAATTATTTGAGGAGTATTTTGCTCTGAATATGTTGTTCAAAATCTGTAAGAAATATGAGAAATGTGGGAGATTACATTAAGGACATAATACTTTAATCAGAAGTATGATTTGTTTAGGGTTTCCCTCACTCCTCTGTGATTTATCTTCAAAGCTGTTTCTACCTTTCACATGAAGGGAGCTCTTTGAATGCTAAGTAAATAGAAAACATCTCAAGCTCAGATTACTTAAGTGTTTTGATAACTTTACAGGATTCTAATTGTGATTAGAAATTGTTAAGATAATTATTGAAGATATATTTATAAGCTATGTCATTTCAACTATCCTCAGTTCTGAGAGTTATAATTTATTCTTTTAATGTCGATTAAGTTGATAGAACATAGATTTGTTTTTCTACAGATTATTTTCTTGGGCCATGCTCCTCTTCCTATTGAAGTTAATAGGAGTGTGAGTGAGGCACTGATCTGTTGGGAAAGCAGCAACTGCCTGGCTTTAAAGTCCAAAATAAACATTTATTTTGAAGTTCAAACACTTACTAGTACAAAAAAAATCCGTAGAAAATAACTGGTTTTGAAAAGCAATAATAATAATAATACTTCGTTAAATGCTTAATCCTATCAAACCATAGATTTTCTATTTATGTGACAAAGGGGATTAAAAGTGTAATCCATTAATAATGGTTGTGCATAAAAACAAAGAGTTTTTGGTGAGTTGAAACGTCATTTCCCTTTTACAACAGGTGCATAAAATACTTTGGAAGCAAATTTCAAGCAAGAATAGTAGAGAATAGTGTTTAATGGAGCACAGCGCTCCTGGTAATTTAATCTGTTGTTAATAGTGAGTGGATGACTCTTAATATTGTTTCAAGGAAACTTTGCAGGCTGGTTTGGCTCAGCACTCAAAATACAGTCTGCAAAGTGGAAACTGCCCTTAAATTGAATGCAATGTCCAGCCTTGCATTTCT
Organism: Erpornis zantholeuca; assembly: GCA_013400515.1. Classification (NCBI taxonomy): domain Eukaryota; kingdom Metazoa; phylum Chordata; class Aves; order Passeriformes; family Timaliidae; genus Erpornis; species Erpornis zantholeuca. The sequence goes on along the minus strand of VZTN01005246.1, from coordinate 378,774 downwards.
GCAAATCTGCTTCTATTAGTTTGGCTGGGCACTGCTGGGTTAAAGGTGTTAATTCAGAAGAGACCTGCGTGGGTGTGGATTATTGTCATTTGTGTTGCGATGTGATTCCACATTATCTAACACCAAGGGTTAAGCATATATGTAATCCATACTGCTGGCTACAACACAGCTACAGGAATTTTTAGTGAATCACCTGGGACTTGGCTCATGTTTTGTGACACTGGAGAAATCCACAAGGTGCTTCCAGGCCCCTTAGGCACCTTGAATACCTTTAAACACCAGGGTCTGCAAATCTGAGCCAAAGCATGTTGAAGTCAAGCAGAGTCATTCACTGATTTTGCTTGATTGCAGTAGAAGCTGTGGTAGATGAATACTCATGTCCGTCAGGAATTGTTTTGCATTGCTCAGTACTGGCACACGAGGATAAATGACAGCAAAGTCTTTCTGAACTGGATCAGCTGTACATGGTCAAGTGTCTCTAGGTTGTAAAGTATTTCAAACAGAACATGCAGGACACATAGAAAATGGTCAAAAACCAGAGCTGGCATAAAAGCAAACTGTGATCCAAGGTAGCAAAGAAGAAAGCCTGCTTAACCAGGGTTTCTGCAGGTATCTGCAAATTTGGCTGTCTCTGACATAAATAAACAAGACCCATGTATTTGGAATAAATAAAAAACGCCTAACAAATTACAGTAAGAAAACCTGGAATCTGTGTGTTCAATATTTCTTCACTGCAAAAATCATACTACTCAAAAACATCAGCAAGTGCCTGCTAGTGTTGTTATTACAGTCATCAGTGTAGCAATTAGACTCCTGAAACAAACTTATTTTCATATTACCCTTGTCCAGTGCACTTGCTTTTTACATAATTTAACTAAAGGACCAGTATGGTACAAACAGTCATTAAAATAACATTACACTTGTATTATATTCAAAATACCCAGAATGCATTCAGCTGAGATGAAATTATGATAAAATACAAGTGGAACGTGAGAATAAGGAGCTTGAAGAACAAGGACCTTGAAGTTGGTTGTCTTTAAAAGTTTGTGATCTGCCTTAAAAACAAACATGAAGAAAACAAAATTTTTAGACTATAAGCAGGTTTTATGCACAAAACAGGCAAGTCACATTAGCTGATGGTGACTGAGAAGTGCATAAAGAGAAAAAGCAATCCAGTTCTTTGGCTGGACCAATATATATCAACTTTGCTGACCACCTACTTGTCTTTTGTGAAGGCTCAGTTACCTTTTCCTCTGCCTTTTTCATAAAGGTTTGAGATAGGTAAAAGTAAGCCATTTTCAGATTTGAGGTCTTTTTTTTGCATTATGAAAGCCACTTATGAGGGCAAGCAATTCTTTTTCTGTGAATGTCCAGTGGGATTCACAAGTGTGAAGAGTAGCACTGATAATATATTGAAGTAAAATTGCTGTAATACAAAGAATGAGATTATTAGCCTTGCTAAAATTATTACTGTTTTCCCTTTTCTCAGTGTCCATGAAACCAAATTCTTTGACTTTCTGTGCTTTCTAGTCTTTGACAGTCCCTGACTGTAACAGGAAAATACCTTAATAATATAGGATCTGATGGGCCTCCTGTACTAAGGAGCATCCTTGACAAGACACATTGCATTCTGCAAGCAGTTCTGCAACATCTGGTTTGCAATGTTGGTGTGCTGTGAGGGAGCAAGAAAGAGCAGAGTGTCATGTGATTTATTAGGATGTCACTGAGTTTCTCTGCCCTGTTGGATGGATCCAGACAACCCCTTACACTACCCACAGCTGGCATGCCTGTGTGTAGGATGGACTTTCCCGAGTCTCAAGTGGTTCAGAACACCGTTTTCAGAAGGGCTCAGCCAAGTCCTGGCTTGTGAAGTTGTTTCTTGGGCTGAGGAGCCTTTCCACAGGGCTGTTCACAAAGGAGTGGAGTGCAGTTGTTGGCACCAGCCTCACCTGGAAGCAGTTCCCTCGATGTCATTTGAAGCTGGGACTTGGACTAGCTTGATTCTTGTAAGGTCAGCTCTGGCAGAATCTGCCCCAGTTTCCAGATCTGGTCCTCTGTTACCCTGTTCTACTCACGTTGCCAAAGCAAGCACAGACAGCACCCTGGCAGAGCAACAGATGAGAATGGCTCTGGCCAGCACCCCCCTTTTATCCCTGCTGCCATGCTGCCAGTCAGGAAGCAATAGGTAATCACTCAGGGATTGTGTGGCATCAGATGAGCTGGTGCAGGTGCTAGGGTTGAAACAGCATTAGGAGGAGCCTTCAGTTTCTGAAGTGTGAAATAGTGCAAATGGGAGCTCTGGAGGCATCCAGAGATCAGTCCTTCCATATGGAGTGCTGTACTGGGGGCTAGTGGAGAGCAGTCCAACAGAGCAGCAATGGACAGGGCCACATACCCCCTCCTGCACCAACAATGGAAGACTATTTCAATATCACTGTATTAAAAATTAATTTTAACTTCCTTTTTTACAGGGGCTATCTCTGGTTTTGGTAAAAAAATTCAAATTCTCACATGGATTTCTAATATCTGTATGGGCTATATAATTTTAAAAATCTTTCTGATCAAATCTAATCAGAATACAGATACTGTGCAATTTTTAATCTGAGGGTCTGATTAAGCCTTAAATCATGGCATTTTATAAGGTAGGTACTCAAACAGCTTTCACCTTCATCCTGCCTTACATTTGAGGATTTCAGATTCTGTGAGAGCATTAAGTGCTTGGCAGAGTGACATTGGACAAGATACTGAACCCTAGAAATACGAACAGATTTCCTAATCTGTTTGAAAAACCAATGGTGATCAAAAGAAAGAATTCAGAGATCCTGAGATTTCATCCTCAACCTCCCAAACTGAAACTACTCTGTATTTCTGTAGAACATACAGAGAACAGAAAGGTAATAAAAACAAATGGAAAGATCAGAAGCACGGCTGGTAGTAAATTCAGTGAAATGCTCCTGCCTGTACTAGTTAGTGTGCTCATGTTTAATTTTCAAACCTAGCCAAGGGGAGAAAAGTGGAAGTAACTCATTCAGAGCATGTTGTGGATTTTCTCCTTTGCATTATGAAAACAGCAGTGAAATTAAGGATGAAAAGAAGTGAAACTTATTTTATTGAAACTTTGAGTGCAATAAATGGATCAGAGTCTGCACTTTATCCACCTGGACACCACTTGGGTTTAGGTCTTCTTGTGGCTGAAGAAAATCAGTGAAAATTGAGCAAGCCTGTAGGTCTCTGTGGAAGATGGAGAGGACAAAGACTGCTCAGAGCCTTTCATGCCTGCTCAGAATTTAAACTGGGACCAAAGGAAATTTGTTACCTCTTCTGCAGAAGGAATTATCTTCCCTTTTTGTCTTGGGTAAACCAAAGAACCTTGATCAAGTGTAAAAGACTGATGAGTTAGTGTTGAGGAGAGCAGATGCACCATACTGCAGAGTTCAGCTCCTTCAAAGTACTGCTTCTTTGAGAGATGCAAATAATAAATGAGAAATGAGAAAATGAGCGATGCCAATAAAATGAGAATGGGAAAGGAGGGATTAAAACAGAGAGTTAGTACCAGGTTCACACTGGTTTTAATGCTAGGACACTGGATTCTGCACATCCCAAAGCTGGGCGTTTTCCTTATGTAACAGGCACTGCCTCAAACCCTACCAATCAGTTTTTCTTTGCAGTATTGGTGGTAGTACCAGTCTTTCTCATGCTGCATGACTTTTAACATAAGCAGCTTTCATTCATTAACTTGGAGGAGAGGGTCAGCAGGAAATCAATTATGCTTTTTTTTTTTTTTAATGTAGCTATATGCAGAACCATTAAAATGAATCCACTGTCTGCATTCCAGCATTCCAATTTCTTCCTTGCAAGAAATTTCCTTGCACTCCTTTATTGGAGTGTGTCTGCCCCCAGTTGTGCTACATCAGCACTTGTAGATCAAGAAGAGCAATTCCTAAGTAAATGAAAGGAATTGCTCCTTCCCAGTCTTCCAGTTACCCAAGGCAGGAAAAGGCCTGCCTCAAGGGATGAAAAGGCCACCAGTTGGTCAGTCATGTGTTCCTCAGATCCCTGGAAAAATGTATTTGATCTTCTGTCATTTAACTGGATACCTGTGTCAAGGCTAGATTTGTAAATTATATTTTTAAATGCTTGAGGATGGAAAGGTTTTCAAGACCAGCCTGTATGGATTGCAACACATCTTAGGGGGATAGCATTGGAATATTTCCTTTATATATGTAATGCTGTTCCTCAGAAGGTGATATTAGCCCTTGAAAAGGATGCTGTGATTGAAACTGTTGAAAACAGAGAGTTTAATTAAATCAGTAGAAATGTACTGAAGATGTGGAGGGATAGCACATGGATCACGAGAATTAGCCATGTAAGAATTATGATTATGATATAATATGTATGTTGCATTAGAACAAAAGGCTCTGAAGTGCTTGGGCTCTCTTTAAATAGCTTTGCTATTCTGGAACAAGGAAGAGCTCCTGCTACAGGTAGTGTACCGATGAACGAGACAGGATGAGCGAAGTGTGTTGTGAAGGAAAATGGTTGTTCTTATACATCATCCTGGCTCAGTTGAACATGTTACACTGTTGTAAGCATTTCTTTTTTATGTTAAAGCAAAACAAAAGTAGAAAAAATATCAAATCAAACTTGAAAAACTTGCTTTGCAGAAATTATAGTAGGAGATGTATTTTCATAAAAATGAACTTGTAATTACCTTCCAGAAACTGTAAAGATGTCTTTGGGAAGGAGATTTATGGCATTGTATGCTGGCAGAAGATGTAACCACAGGTTGTTGGATTAGGAACCAGCGCTGAGTCACATCTTAGCAGGTAACACCAATTACTGGTGCACCCTTGTGAGACAGGCTCACTGTGGTATCTGCCCCATGTGTTTCCAGTGCCTAAAATAATCAGTGCAATTATAGAAAAAGTACTGCAAGGGCTTTTTTTTTTTTCATATGGAGTGCTGAGAATTTCTGATAAGGATGGATAACTAATATTTTGCCAATCTATTTAGTAGCAATGTGCAACTCAAAGGCTGGAAGACAATTGTTCTCAGCTGTCTCGGGATCATGCTCTGCAAGAGGTGGATTCACAGGCACATTGTAGATTTCAAGGTCAGGTTCACAATCTGTCAGGATGTGTGTAATGGTTCTTTGCTAGGAATTGCAATCAAAAGGGTTCAAACCTTCCTGGAATTAATGATCTGAAAGTTTTCAGTTAGTAACAACAAGGAGAGTCTACCTGTTTTGCTTAGGGCAGACTCATCAAGATCTCGCTATTTTTCTGGCTTACATTTGATCTAACTTTCTAAGTCTATGACATTTCTTAGAGGGCAATTTATTCCCTTGACTCTGTTACCCTGAGTTCTAATTTATTTGCAGACTTGCTGTTCACCCTATTCTCTCATTGTCAGTCTCCCATGTCTCACAGACAAGATGTTTCTCCTTCATCCCATTATTTCTGTTTATGTTCTCTGTCAATCTCAGTTCATATGTGTGCCTATTTCTTGGTCTGTCCCCCCACTCTAAGTCATTTGTCTTAGCCCATAGGTAGGTTTCTACTTGTCTGCCTGTCTGCAGCATAGCAGCCTCCAACCTGCCAGTTGGTTCTTCTCCACAGTTTTTTTCTATGCACCTTCTTCTGAAGAAGAAGAAGATTGAAAACCCCTTAGCTCTGGTTTTCATTTCCACCATAAATCACCTACTCACTGCTTGCTGAGCTCAGCAGCACGGGATTCTCCTGTTATGTGGAAATTCACCTATAGCCTTGTACTGGTTTTGGCTGGGATAGAGTTATTTTTCTTCCTGGTAGTTCCTATGCTGCTGGATTTTGGATCTGTGACCAACACAGTGCTGATAGAAGTACTTGCACAGTGTCAAGCCCTTTTCAGTCTCTCACACCACTCCACCAGTGGGGGAGCTGGGGATGCACAAGAAGCTGTGGGGAGACATGCATGGATGCAGACCCCAAGTGACAGAAGGACCACAGCATATGGCATCATGCACAGTACATAGAGCTGGGGAAGAAGGAAGAAGTGGGGCATGTTTGGAACGATAGTATTTTTGTTCCCAAATTACGGTGACAAATGGTGGGTTCCTGCTTTCCTGGGAATGGCTGAACACCTTCATGTCCATGGGATGTACTGAATTAATTCCTTGTTTTGCTTTGCTTTGCTTACATGCATGGCTTTTACTTTCCCTGTTAAACTGTCTTTATCTCAGCCTACAAGTTTTTTCACTCTTACCCTTCTGATCCTCTCCCCCATCCCATTGTGGGGAGTGAGCAAGTGGCTGGGTGGGTGTGAGCTGCTTTTCAGGGCTAACCTACAATAGGTCTTGTTCATTACAGAATTGCTTCTGACACATTGTTTGAACTACTTTTCTGTTTTGTGCTTTTTTTAATTCACCCTTTGCTAAAGATGTTTCATAGTCACTACAAGTGAACAGGCTTTATCCCACTTTATCAATAGATAATGATATACACAAAACAGTGGTCATGTTGCTTATTCACTAACAAAATTATATATTCAATATGTAGTCCAAGATATGAAGATGCATCTGTACAAGGATTAGGATGTTTATAAGTGTAAGTTGTACACTGAAGAACCATTTGATCCTCAAACTAAACTTTCCCCTCACTTCTTTTGTAAGACAGTTGTAAAATCTATTTAAACAAACAAAATGGATGCATTAATCATAGCTCTCTGCACCTTGCTCACATTCACTCCCCCACTCTGTAAGTATAAATCTTTCAGTGTTGTTGTTTTCTCACATAGATAAAAGGTCAAAACGAAAAAGAAGTTGGAAATGGGAAGAGACTGTAGACATTTTATAAGTACTTTTGTGGTAGAGAAGGGGAAGGAAATTAAAATTTGCTTCAATGAAACAGGGCAGCAGTTTTCTGAGAATGGAGGTGAGGTTTTAGAGAGGCATAAATGCTGTAGATTACTGAAGTGAATGCTGCTGTTAGGCAGACAGGTTTCCACTTTCTTTTGAACCACTGCAACTAATTTTGCATGCATTGTGAGCTTTTTTTTTGCAAATCATATCTCTTTCGAGAGAGATGAACCCCTTGAAAAGCAGAACCCTCTAAAAGGCAACCAGGAGGATTTGAGCCTATAATTGAGTTCCTACTAAATTAATGTTGCATTGTCAAATGCTACTTGATGACTTGGAGGATGGCACCATGTAATTCTTATATTGTATGAAGCGAATTCTGAGGTCTTAAGAGGTTCTTAGAGATGGCATCTATCTCACTTATAGCTGAGTGGCTCTTAAATTTAAAAAAAAAAGACGAGAATAATAGTACTTACAGGCAGCTTCTGTGAAGTGCTCATCATGCACAGTTCCAACTGCACTTTAAGAAATAATGTCAGTATCATTATTTATGTTGTGTTTGACTGGGAAACTGAGGCAGGGGATGAAGAGCTGAATTCCTGAATCAACAAGTGAAAGACTCGGGAACAGCTACAATGTCCCATGAATGCTAATAATGTCCTGTAATCTTTAACATCTTGTTTTTTCCTCTGAATGTTGCTTGAGAATAAGCTATCCTTGAGAGAAACTCTTCAAGTGGGCCACTTCAGTTCTTTGAGAAATGTTAAGAAGTCTGAATTTGAGAATTTTTTTAATTCAATGCCTCTTTGGTATTGAATCCTTTATGTCCTTCCCAAAGTATATGTGGAGCCCTTGAGGAAGCCATGGATAATCTGGAAAATGGTATTATTAGGAGACAGGCAGCATGCTGATTTATGTTCTTTGCATTCAAGTCATATACTGTGGTCTTTGTTATTTCAATAGCTGCCAACCACAAGGACCAGAATGAAGAGCAGGGAGAAGGCTGAGCCAGAGATGACAGAAGGAAAACTAATGTATTGGCACAGGGTCTTTGCAGAGGGTGCATTATCCTCCTGTGACAGCAGATTGCCCTCTCAAGGTATTTGTTCAAAGACATTACTGAAGATAAGTCCCGCTGAAACATGAAGTTTTAGATAATGTTGGTTAAATGTGATTTGCAATGAAAGAAGTTATGATTAGGTAATTTAGATTTTTTTTTTTTAAATGAAAACATCCTTGGGATCTTACATATGCAATCTATAGGACATGTTATTTATCTGTAAATAAACTGAAGATAGGCAAAGCTATGTGTTAATCACAGGGGACAGAGATACTTTTCTCATACAGGTACTTGGGTGACTGCTACGGTTAATGTAATAGGCATTATAATTACTTGTTCTTATGACATTTTCATCATGAGGCCCTAAGTTCTGATCAGAAGATGGGCAGTACCATGATCCTTATGGATCATTTATGGGAAAATATGGATGGAAATCAGTTTGATTCAGAGTGTTGAGGCTGTTGGTGGCTGTAGGAACTGGGTCTTGTTTTTTCTGAAGGGTATGCAGAGCAGCTGCTGTTATTGATGACTCCTACTGTTTGAACACATGGAACACAGCATCAGTGGCTACACATGATTGTATGTATGTGTATAAAAGGGAAAGAGTAGATTTGGAATAAATTTGGAAATTCCTGTGCCTTCTGAACAGCAAGACATTAGTTTCAGAACTAAACTACTCTTTAAGAAGTTGGAAAAATGATTCAGTTACAGCTGGTAGGAGCTGAAGAGTGGTGAGAATCAGTTGCAAAGACATATTGTATGCTTGCTAACTCACATTCTGGTTTTCAGTCTTTTGTACTCCTAACTCTACAACAATTTTATTTTAATATAGTAAGTTTGAGAAAAAAACCCATGGAACATAATACTTTTCTTACTAAGCTAATCTTTGCATAATTTCTGTCCAGAGATAGTTTATTTTTGTTATTCAAATTTACTCCAATGGCTTGTTTGAGGGGGTCTTAACACTCTTGTGCAGCATATGCAAGCTGATCTTAATAAACAGGTTATTGTAGTGTTTATACTCTATATCTCAACATGAAATAGAGATTTTTACTTGTCATTTATTTATATTAAAACTTTCCTGGATTGCCAAGAGACACCAGTGTTTTTGCATGAATTACTGCTGACCTGAGAAATTGTTTATGCACTTAAGTCCATCCTGTTTGTCTTAAAAGTGAAAGAACAGTCTGATTCAGTGCAGTGGCTTTTTTGAAGAATGTGTAGTACATCTTCATTGCCTTTTAGTGTAGATGCAGCTACCATAGGCTGCAAATGTTGTTTGTGAAACTCTGTAAGTATGTGGTGAGCTAAGCTGCTCTGAGCTCCTGTTGTAGTGTTTCTCTCAGCACCCCAGGCAGTACCAGTCTTTGCTGGTGCACACACACAGAGCGTACCAGAGTTGGTTTCCTTTAGCCATGTACCTCTTGGTGGCAACATGCTGGTTCTATCAGTCCAAGTGGTATTCACTTCCTTTCAAGTGAAGTCCTTTTGGCTGTGATGTCACCAGGTCACAAGCAAGTTTCAATGGAATTTTTTGTTGCACAGGTTGCTCAGCGTGCCTCCCATACTCCCCAGGTAATGGCTGTATTTTGCTGGTTTTTAACCAAGTAAATTTCTTCTTAAACAAGATTAGGGCTTAATTAAGATGAAAAGAGTTTGATCCAATATTCATTTTGTTAACATTTTTTGTTTCTTTTTCCTCACAATTTTCCTAAGCTATCAACTTCTATTTGGAAAAAAATAGTTTGAGAGTGTAAACAAAGCAAAGGATTTCGATGAGTCTGTGCCCTAGTAACCAACTACAAACTCCTATTTTCATTGAGATTGAAACTCTGTTTGAACTCTCCACTAATGTTAAATCCATGATTATCAAACTGTTCCATGATACTGTGGGAGTGAATAAGGCAACTGCTTTCTTTGAGACATTGCTTGTGATTGCTGGAAAAGAGAGGCATATTAGTAACAACATTCAGAAGATTTATAGCTTGTTTGCTGGTGCATAGGAGAGTAAGTGCAGATTACTGAGGGTTCTCAGTTATGAGGGCTATGAATTAAAGTTATTATCCTGAATTTATTATTCTCCATGTGCTTCCAGTCTACATTCAGTTAGAGAGAAAACACAGGCAGAATAGGGAGGAGTAACCTTGAAAGAGTAAGACTTGCTTAATATAATTACCATCTTCATCCTGTCCCTGAAAACAAATACAGAATCTTATAGTTATTTAAATACTTGATTGCTATCTTGATTTAAGAATTGGAGACCCATTCATTAAAACAGAAAAACTGCAGCAGCCCTCTTGCAAAACTTCTGTGCCTTAACCATGGGCTTCTGTGGAAAATTTGGTAGACTAGAAAAAGCAACAATGTCTCAAAGAAANTGCTTCTCTGAAGTTGGGTAAGAAGAAAAACCACCAATTTGATAGATATACTTTTGTTTGTTACATCCTAGTACATTTTTCACACTGATACAGATGTATGTGTTTAAAGAGAGAGAAAATTGTACAGCACTTCTTAAAAGAGAAGAAAGAAAAATCTATAATTTCTTTTAGACTCAGTTCAGGTGAACTTTATTATCAGAATACATTGTTTAATGGTCTCCCCTTTAACCCTCATAATTAGCAGCACATCAGCTTCTCTTCAGTATGTCTTTCATTCTCCAAAATTTTAAACAAGCAGTGGTTTAATAATTAAAATAAATTGTTTCCCGTGCATCTTCTTTTTTCAGTGTCTTCAAATTAGCTTCTCAACTCCTGCCCATGTAATGCATGGTGCAAGTTCTGCAGAAAGTGAGTAACTTCATCCACATACAGATGTGTAGGGTGGCTGAATTTGTAGGCAATCATGATGTAATTAGGTAACAGAATTGTTACGATAGAGTCTGCCTAGGCAGATTGAACCTCACTATTTTTTAAATTGTCATTAATGTTCATAAAATGGGGATATAAGATTTTATTACCTGGAAATAATTAGCCTTTATTTCCTAGTTATTAATTCTTAAATTTACAGCACAAAAGTAACAGGAAGAGACCTGTTTGAACATTCTTTATTCTTCTGACACATATCTGAGAATGGAATAAATCCCCACCAAAAGCAGCATCCTTGTAAAATGAGAGGAAATCATTGGGTAGATAAAAAAATAAACCAAAAAGCTTATTTTTTATTTGAAGAAGATCCCCAGTGCTGCTATAGCAACTGTTCTAATAATTTGAACCTTGTGATGCACAAAGGAAAGGGGTGGATTTCAGCAGCATTGAGGAACTCACTGAAAAGAGGACCTTAGAGCCATTGCTAATGTATTGCCAAAGGACAAAGTTCATCTCCTGAACTCCAGACAAACAGAACTAAGATTCAGTTCCCATGGATGGATTAAGGATCTTCCAGAGCAAGTTACCTTGTATATATATTTTTAGCACAGTGCAGCCACAGAAGTGTTGACACTGCTCCTTGATTTAGTTGAGATTTTGAAATGAAATTTCTCACAATCACAATAGTGAGATTTGTTTGGCAACTTGTTAACACATTAAAAAAGAAAATAGCTGGGTTTATTATGAAAATGTACTCCTGAGCATCACATACATACCCTTTGTCCCTGTATTAGTTGCCTTCCCTTTTTTTTTCTTGCACCATCTTTCTTTAGGTAATAGTCTAAAAATATTTATGCATGTGCTCATTCTAGGTTTGAAAGTATTCCAGATGTGGCTGCTCAAATGTTTGCAGCAAGTTCCTGTGTTTGCTGAACCTTTAAGGGCTCCAGGTGTGGTGACAGTGTTTTTTTACAGTGTTATGGCTGAGTATCTGAAGCTATCTACATATTTGGCTTCCCCCAAATCTAATAGAAATCAGCTTCCTTAAATACCTTTGAAAATCTGCACTCAGTCACTTGGGGCAGAAACATTCTTTTCCCTATTTAACAAAAGAACAATATGCCAACTTTTGGTTGTGTTTTAGCAGCAGTAGTAATACTACATGCACTCACTGCTGCTATTTTCATATGTGTATAAAACCTTTGTGTTTTTTCCTTACTACTGGAGGACTTGTTCTGTCAGGAGAAGAGAGCATCTGGGAAAACACAGTAGCAGCTTTACATGGAGAGGCGAGGAGGTGATCAAGAAGTTGGATCCAGGCTCCTAATGGTGGAGCACTGTGGGAGGGCAAGAGGCAGTGGACAGAAGTTCAAGAGAGGTTCAAACCAGATACAAGAAAAAACTTTTTCCCCAAGAGGACAGTAAGGCAGTGGAATAGGTTGCTCAACAAGGCTGTTCTGTCTCTGTCTTTGAAGGATTTCAAGACCTGGTTGGACTAAGTTGGGAGCAACCTAGTCTGCCTTCAATAGAGATCCTCTGACTTCCTGAGGTCACTTACAACTGAACCTTGTTATAAACCTATGAGCATACTATTTTAATTACAGCAGTTTTAAAATAACACTACTGGAACAGATAAAATGGCTACTGCACTCAGATTGTCAATGAATTTGTATAATCAAGCAAGTTCTGTATGAACTACAGAACCAAACTCTTCCTTGATACTGTAAGTATGTTTCTTTACAGCTTCTGAATCATTGTAGTGACGCCACATCTAACAGCATGCAGGTGCTTGAATATATTTACTGGAAAGACAGGTTGATTTTGTTTTTGCTGTCTAGCTGTTGGGATAAAGAGGTTGGCAATGCCTTCATAAACCATACGAGATGCAAGCTTAGGATTGCTAGGGTTTTAGCTCTTAATAAATTCTTCAGTTTCTGACAACCAGCAAATTTTTTTGAAAAGCAGAACTTAGTCAATGTCATTTTCAAATGAGACTTCTAATGCCTAAGATGTATTGTACTATAACATTTTCTTCCACGTAAGATTTTCTTTAAATCATCTATCATGGTTAAAGACAGATGTACCTTTATTCCATACTCTAAAGCAGCGTGTCTTTATATTATATCTTAAAAAAAATCTGCTTCTATCTTTCAATTCAGAAAAGTCCCATCAAGATGTGCTTGTTTCTGCCTTAGATAAAAATAAAGAAAAAGAGAGAGAGGGAGAGAAGCTACAGTTTTTAAGTACTTTTTTTTAGAGATTCTGATTTCAACAGCTGCAGAGAGTAATTATTATAAAGACTGTAGTCCCAATTGTTTCAAGTTGATGTTGTAGCCCTACCGTAGCAGATACTCAGCAGATGCAGACTGAAGCACAAAACTTGAAACATATGGCAAGATAAAACCTGAAAGCTATGCTAGCTATCTACAATAAAGATTTTGTGAGGGAGAAGAACTTTAAATCAACATAGACTTTTAAGGGAGGACAGCAAAAACGTTTTAGGATAGAAATGATGATACCTCTCTGTCACTTCTACATCTGTAGCTGAAATCTCTGGAAAAAGAAGTAACTATGTTCTATTCTAATTGAAAGAAGTTAACAGTTTTTTCAAGACTTCCATATAACACTTATAATCTCAAAGTTCAATTATTGCACATTCTATTATTCCAAAGTCTTTGTTACTATATCAGTATTCCAAAGAAGGCAGAATAAAATTTCAGATATTACCAACAAGAAAATAGATTTTAACTCCAACAGATATTATTAACGAGTAAATCACTGAGAAAATTTCTGCCATTTGGAAATCATTTAGGTGATTTCCACTGGAGGCATGATGTAGGTAATGTAGCACCTGCCTTTTCCCCTGATGGGCAAGTTTAGTTTTAATTTCTCTAGTAGAATACATTACTGAAGTGCAATTGCCACTCAGTGTAGAAAAAATGATATACATCTTAGAAGGCTCATAGAAGGCTTATAAATGTGAACATCTGTATTTGTATCTATTTCAGTAAAGAACATCTATTTTAGCATCGATGCTTATGATGCCTTAAATCTGAGGTTATCCCTTTCACCTGTAGATATATACATCCACCACACATGGACATTAAATATATGCACAGGGAGTAAGAGTTTATTATCTGTGCTGGTCTGCCAGCTCTCTTGGTTTTCCACTGTCAGCTGCTTCATAATCTGCCCTGCTAGCCATCATTATCACCCTGAGTTTCCATCTGTCACCCTTCTACCACCCATTTATGTAAAAAAATTTCCCTGAGGTGCCTAGTCATATTGAAGCAGGTCTGACAAGGAGCAGCAGGCATCCCGGAACTACCTTAACGTGTGGACGGCACTTTACTGTAAACTACGCATCTATGTTTTCTTCCATATATTTTGATGTATTTCTTGTTTTTATAAAATATTTGCATATATAACATCCTGAGAAAACAGGTGCTCCTGAATACAGTATTTTTTTTCTGTTTCAATACTGTTTGTGTATCACACTGATGCTTCTAGAACTGTGTGTGTCTAGTGTGTGGTTTGCAGCAACATCTTCCTTTTGCACCTAAGCCTTTAATATCTTATGCTTCTGGTTAACGTTAATGGCACATGAATGGGAAGGATCTCATAATGCAATGTACTGTTCCTATCTGTGTATATTAAGTTCCTGAATGCATCTTCTCTTTACAAGAAGAGCTTTTTTTTCTTTTGAGAAAAAAAAAAAATTTGCTATCCATTGACCTGTTAACCATTGCACTTTTCAGAATCTTGCCCTTAAGAGATAGCAGGGTATGGCTGTGTATATCTGAAACACAAGTTCACATCTTCGGAGATAAGAAACAGCACTCATCATGACGACCAGACATTTCATATTGGCAAAGAATGATTTTATGTCAGATTGGAAGCTGCTAGATGCTATGAATGACAACGACGGCTCCAGCTATCCCCAGGAAAAATAAAAACGAGAAAAGGAAATGCATACACACCATGTCAGAAACACTTACAGCATTCTGAGTATGCCTCTAAATTCATGTGGAAGGCACCCCACACCTGCTGTTTGGTTGAAAGATATACCACAGGATAACAGTGGCAGAACAGGATAGTATGTGGAAAGTCTTTACTTAAAATGCCACGGTCCATTACTGCTTCCTTGGTAGAGCCTAGACAGGGACTGTGATTTGACTGAAGCATTATATAATCTTTGACATAGGTGAAATGTCTGACTTTTTAGGAATCTATAGTCAAGGATTTGGATGAATCCCTCAGACATTTTACTAAAAGTTTTTTTAATCTGAGCAGGAAAAGAATAATGCTTCCAAAAATTCTGTGATGGATTACAGTGAAATGGTCTTTGCAAATGTAGGTAGGAAAAGAGGTGAAGACTCTGCTCTGTTCTTGACTGAGTCCAGTGATGCCAGTTCAGGTTAAATAAACGTATATGCGTTGTCATTATTAATATTATTTTTGTAACTATTAGCACATTAATTATAATCATTTTTAAGGTTCCTAGTAGATATATTACTCTACTATATTTACAAAGACATCCTGTTAAGAATGTAACTACTGCACGATTTTATGGGGGGAATAAATCCTGTAAAACAGATGAAAAAGCAGCTGGGGAAAAGAAGAATTAATATAGATTTTTTTTCTTCATAGTTTGACCCAGATTACCTCATACATGGAAATTACAGAGTCTGCAGATATCACATCTGACTAAGAGCTCGGTTAAACTACTGCAGAAAGCTGGAGCAAGCCTTTCATGAAACCACAGTCCTACGTGTCGCACTTGCTGTGGTTGGGAGTTTACTACATGGTGTTCCAGGGCAGAAAGCTGAATGCAGCACTTCCTATTTTTCATTGCTTTAATTTGCATCTGCCGTTGAATTTGAGAAGAGAGTCCATGTGTTTCTGGATTGTGTTTTGCTGTTCTCTCTTGCAATTCTACTTTTGATGTAGCTACAGTATGAACGAAAGGGCTTTGGAATAAGGATTAGTATCCCATCCTGCATAGTTAATGTAATGCACATATCTGGACCTGCTTCTTGTTCTGTAGAAGTGGGCACATAGAGTCCTGGTCACTCAGGCTTAGGAAAGTAATGGTAACTGTGTTTGCCTTTGCAGGGTTGAAAACAATGTGCCACACTCAGTGAACTCCTGTCAGTTAACATATGCATGCAGAAAGTGCACAACAGCAATGTTGCTTTTCCTTTCCTGAAAGTCTTGCTTTCCTGGTATCTTAGAGAAAAAAAAAAAAAAAAAAGGATTTAAGAATGAAATCAATGTCTTATTGAAGAGGTAATTTTAAGCAACACATGCATTTTACACATATTTTTAATTAAGCAAGATTTTTTTAATTTACATAAATAGGTAATATCTGTGTTATTTGTGTCCTTGTTTTCGCTCATGGTGAGGACAATACAGCTCAGATCTCATTTTCAGAAAGAAGTTCAGGCATAGTCACATCCAATCTAGTCATGTAATCAGCATGCTCTGCAATATTGCTAGTTTAGGGGCAGTGAAGTTTATAAATCAGCAAAACTTAGTAGTACAAAGTAATGTCTTTTTAAAAGGAAAACACTGTTTAGATGAATAATGATTAGGTGAGATGAAAATGATGTAACTCTTAACAAAACAATTTACTGAAACATTTTGGAAATGGAATTGCCAGCAGGCAATTTATTTTGCTTTGAAATAAGCTTCAAAATTGCCTTCTGCCATTGTGATGGCAGGATAGGGGAGGCATGTATACAAAACCAGGAATATATGCAGATAAATATATGTACACGCACTTACACATCAACACATATCCCTATGTGTGCATACCTTTGTGCAGAGAGATAATGCTTTCCTTTACAACATTTACGTTCAGCTCTTTAAACCTGATACCTGTTGTAGCAACAACTCCGTCTTGGAATTTCTTGGCAATTGTGCAAGGGAAGCAAGGCTTTTCTTACCAAAATAATACAAAATTCTAAAATATATCAAGACAGTTTGAGTAGTGCTATAGTCAGATGGACAGAGCCTCTTCCAAGCTTTGTTTCTACATATGGAGCCATTTCATGCATATGCAAAAAGCAAACAAAACCATTTGGTTTGCAAGTTGTACTGCAGGGGCTATTCCAGCCTGTAGTCAAGAAATTTGATAAATTCATTACTGAGGTTAGAAGAGCAAAGACGTAGAATGGAGAGTAGAGGACACGGACCACAAAATTGTGAGAATTTCAGAGGAAAACTGCTAAGACTCAGGTTTTCCAGCCTAGAACTTAGGCTCCTATAAGTTCACCACTGCGTGCTATTCTGACGCGGTAGGGGCTGCCTGAGGCCCTCCGTGTCCTACTGCAGACGTCCCTAAGGGCCTTACTTGGCTTGTCCAAGCGTGGCGGACGTTGTGGTTTCCCCTTTGGTGGCAGTCGTCTACCACATGGTCCAGTGTGTGCAGTCAGAAGTAAAGAAGTGGGAGGGGAGCCCTTGCATGGATTTCCAAGGTTTATTTCTTGAACAGTTCAAGGGTAAGAACTCCTTGAAGCAGTGAGGGTCTAAGGATTTTAACTGGAGTAAGGGACCAATGGGAAGAGGGCAAAGGGGAGGAGAGCAGGCAGGATTGGGGTACATAAACCAATGGGGAAGTAGGGAAGGCGGGACTAGGGAAAAGGAAACAATGATGTATCAAGTGGGGTAGAAGTTTCTAGGAGGAAAGGTGTGGCTAGGAGAGAGTGGCTGTTGGGGTACCCACCCCCTGGGGGGATGGGCCCTGGGTGGGAAGCATGGGTTACACGGGTTCCCAGACCCCCTGCCCTCTGGTCACACGTATCCAAGCTCTGTACACTACTGGCTATTCAGGTCCCCCTGCCTGGGGAACTCTGGGGTTTGGCCCAGGGGTGGGCAGTCTGGTCCAGGCCCCCAGCCCTGAGGGAGCTGGGAGAAATAAAGAACATCTATGAACATCTATAAAAAATATCGTCCTCTGCTTCTTTCCATGGGCAAAGCTGTCTACCAGAGAAGGTTGCAGGCACCCTGCTGCAACAATTGGTGGAGAATGCGCACATTTTAAGCAATCCTGCGAAACCTCTAGAGACAATAAAAAGAGAAACAGAGAAGATTTTGAAAAAATCCACAGGAATTGGTGAGTAAGAATTCCCTGGGTTTTCTTTCCTTCCTTTGCTCTGGCTGTTTCCTCTTGGACTATGGAAGAACCGTGGGTGAATCATGGCTGTCTGAGCCTCAAAAGGACATTTATCTTAAACTGGAAAAGACACTCGAACAACAATATGTAAATTTTAGCCTTACTCAGGCTAAGAAAGAGCTAAAACACTTCCTGGCATGGCTGTTTAAAAACTTTTTCTATGTTTCTTGGGACTTGGCTCTTAGCAAAGGCTTTTGGGATAAAGTTTATAGTGAATTAATTTCTCGATTGAAACATATGCCGATGGAAGACTATTTCTGTGAATATTACCTAATTACGGAGTCTGTTGAGCAATACAACGGTGACCGCGGGACCATGCGGTCCTCTGATCATGTGTCCCCGGCAGCACGCATCCTGTGGGCTCTGCCACTGCTGTGTGAGCACACCCCTGGGCCCTGAGCCCATTGCGAGGGAGGGCGAGGCATCTCCCCCAAGCAGGAGGGGTACCACAGACTGCAGCCTCGGCAGCCACCACGGCGGCGGAGCTCAAGCTGAACACGTCTGGCTTGTGCCCCAGAGGCGCCCGCCTGACCCCGCACTCCTTGAGGTGCCTAGAGCACCGTGAATGCCTGGCCGGTGGTGACTATAATAGCGCAGAAAGCAGCTGTAAAGGCAGTGGTGTGACTATAGCAAGGGCTGGAGGCAGAAACAGTGGCGGAGCGGCTCTGGGGAGCAGCGGCTGGGCCAGCAGCATGGCTGGGATGGTGAGCAGCAGCAACCAAGGTGGAACAATGTGGTGCAGAACAGCTACAAGACTGGCACGGCCCGAGGCAGCTCCAGGTGGTGGAGTGATGGCAGTGAAGGCGAGCGGTGTGGCCCAGCCCCCGGTGGCCCCCCCCACTCATGCCCCAGAGAAACCAGAGTGCAAATGCCAGAGTGGGCACAGTGGGGCCAGCATGGTGGAGCGGCCAGAGAAACCCCACGCAGATGACAACAGCGAAAAAGCACAACCAAGACGTTAGTATCGGAGAAGCAGCGACCGCGCGAGACCAGCGGCCATGCAAGCACTTGATAGGAGAAGTCTTGACAACAAAGGTTTTGGGGACTGTCAAATGGTATATTGTAAAGCAAAATTATGGTTTTATAATATGAAATGACACAGGAGAAGATATGTTTGTCCACAGAACTGCAATGGTGAAAAATAACCCCAATAAGTATATCTGCAGCGTGAGAGAAGGGGAGATTGTAGAATTTAATATCGTTTTGGGAGAAAAGGGCCTGCAGGCAGCCCACGTGACTGGGCCTAATGGTGTGCCAGTCAGAGGCAATAATTATGCACAAAATCGCAGTTATCGTAAACAATATCCACACCAACAATCTCCCTAACCTCAGCCTACTTTCCCCTATTACCCTATACCCTATAATCCCCAGTATCCATTTTTCCATCCATGGTTCCCCTCACATAACCTTGTCTTTCCCAATCAATTTCCCCAAAATTCCCCTCCAATACCGAGTCGCGGATAAAAAAAAAAGAGAAGGAAGGAGTTATGTATCTTTATTTGAAGTTGTAACAGGTGCAAAAGAAGAAGACCCTCTCCTACCTCAGTTTCCCCATGAAGTGTGTTAAAAAGGCATCCATCTCTCTCCTACCAGCTCTGGGATGCTCCAGAAATGCTCTGTTTAGCCTTTTGGGGCCCAGAGGGTGGCTTGTGTTCTTTTGAAATTTTGTCATTTTTAATAAAAACAAAAGGGTAAGATGTTGGGGCACCCCCTGGGGGTGATGGGCCCTGGGTGGGAAGCATGGGTTACACGGGGTTCCCACAGCCCCTGCTCTCTGGTCACATGTATCCCAGCTCTGTACCCCATTGGCTATTCAGGTCCCCCTGCCCCGGGGAACTCTGGGAGTTGCCCAGGGGTGGCCAGTCTGCTCCAGGCCCCCAGCCTTGAGGGAGCTGGGAGAAATAAAGAACATCATGAACATCTATAAAAAATACCGTCCTCTGCTTCTTTCCGTGGGCAAAGCTGTCTACCAGAGAAGATTGCAGGCATCCTGCTGCAACAAGTGACAGGGGCTCTCCGCCCAGGGGGTGGAGGAAAGGGTGGAGAGGGATAAGGAGTCTCCGCCTTATGGGGGAATGGGTGTGACTAACATAGGGGAGGAGAATGGGCAGGGTTAGGGTACAGGTAAGAAAACAGGGGGAGGAGAGAGAGAGTGGAGGGCAGAAGGGCCAAGTTGACAAGGAGTGTTGCTGTGGCAACTCGCTGTCTCACCTGAGAGACCTCCTCCTCCTTGCCAGGGGCTTTAACCCTGATAGCCATGGAAGCAAAAGACACAAACGGATTCTACACAGGGAAGGAATACCATAACTGTCCCCCAGTTTGCCCCCAAGCTGGGGTACTACAACACTATTCCCTTTCTTATTTTAGCTACAGGCACTTCTTGCACAGCTTTAGTAGTAAAAAATTGAAATCCTTTAATATGACTTTATCCAGTTTCCTATATTATGCCCATGGTCTTCAGACATGCTGAATTTGGCACAGACCTGTGACTTGAAAGAAGTTCTGAGTATTTTAGAAAGAAACTAAAACACACAAGAAAGTGCACGTATATGCAAAATCCAGCGAAAAGGTTCCCTGAGTGTACTAAGGATGTGTGGGGAAGCCCCTGGCAGAGGAAATGGGGCAATGGGATTGGTTGGGGATGGCAGGGGCATTTTGCAACTGATTTCTCTAGCTGCTGTTGAAACCATTATTCCTGTTTTTCCTCCCAAAGCTGAGATTTAGGTGCTCTCTGAGCATCCCTCAGTGATTTTTGAGTTTATGTGAGGGATTGCAGGGTTTTTTTCATCCGATCTAACACTTCAGGGGCTTATCTCCACATGTGGATATCTGAAAATAATAATTCAGAAGCACACAAGCTAGGGGGAATCAGGCTGGCCAAATGTACCTTATAGGGAAGAAGAAACATTTTCTGTTGTCTTGCTTGTATGTGCACATCATCCTGAGCAGAGAACATTGCTCCAGAAAGGCTACACTGCCTCAGGTATTCAGGAGAATCATTGCAGTTTAAGTGATGTTATTCAAATCCCCTCAAATCTGTATATTTTTCTTATTGCTTGAGACACAGTAGTACATTAGAGAGATAAAGGCAGAGGTGATGGTCCAAGTGCAGGGTTGCTTGAATGAGAGGTACCAAAGCAGTGTCACCAGTACAAGGAGGAAGACTGCTCTGCCTATCTAGAAGAAAATCTGTCTTGGCTTATGATCTAACAGATATAGAAGTACCCAAAATATTCCCACTGTGTTTCCTCCTCCAACACTCAGTTATACAAGATAAGGTACACCTTGCTAAGAAAAACTACATTAAGATGAGGTAATAGATCATCTTGCAGAATATCTCTGATTATCATGCTGCCTTTATGGCATATAAGCAACTTATCAAAAATACTTGCTTTCAGTGTCAATCTTTACATCTTCAAAGACTTGGAAAAACATTAAATCTCATAACCCAGCAGGGAGCAGGAAGGATATATGTTATTCTTATAATCTCTTGCTTTTTGAAAATATGAAAGCAAGAAAATATTAAAGCAAGTTGTAACCCTTCTATGTTTGCAGAATAAGGACTTCTGTGGCATGAATCCAGGTGGTCTAACTTGGTGCTGCTGATTGTCTTGCCAAGGGCACAAAGGGAATCAATGTCAGAACCAAAATGGGAATGCAGACATTCCAGGTGACATTTGCAGAAGTATTGCAGTGGTATGTATATAGAAGTTTTATATAAGTCAATTCATAGAGAGATACTCAGATATCTTGGGGTCTCAACCTTGCCTGTTCCTGTCTGAACTCCACATATTTGTACCCCACTCCATTTAATGCTAAATGTTTGTATTTGTGGTTCAAATGCTGCCTACAGAGCCTACAGTCTGTCATTCCTCTCAGCTCTGGCAGTTCTGTTGCTGTGCTGTGCCACTGCCATATTTCATCCTTTGTCAGCAGCAGCTCAAACAGGCAATCCTCCCTATTTCCAGCAGTTAGTTCTATCAAAATTAGAAGATTAGGTACAAAAACAGGACACCAGGAAAGGATCCCTCTGACACTAACTCCTCTGGAGTTTTCCTACCTGATAGACACACTCATTCTGGTTGCCTGGATTTACCTACACCTTCAGCAGCTCAAGCACTCTTCTGGGCTAGAAGATTCCAGAGCCACATTGTGGGGAAGTGGCTGCTTACGGCATAGTTCCCCTGGAATTAGGACATATATTTTGGTTAGGATGCCCAGGCTGCTCCCTGACAAGTCTGCACAAAGCATCTGTGCAAGCTGAAGGTTCTGCCTGCAGCATTTTAGTGATAGGAACAAATGTACCTGACCAAGAAATGACCCTTAGGACAACAGGAATCTGTCAGAACCTTCTAACACAGCTGTTTCTGATGCAGACATCACATTTTGCCTCAGAAAGTGAAGTTCTTTATCAGTTCTTAGGCAGCCTACAGTAGCTTTATGAACTTAGTGGAAAAATCAGAGAGTTCTTCGAAGACATGAGTAGTATTGATACTGCACTCAAGGCAATAATTGGGCTCTGTACCAACTTTCTCTTTTATATTGTATCGGAACAGTGAAACACCCTATATGCTAGACTTTGGAGATATTCCTTGATTTATTTTTCTCCTATTGTTTTATCAATACTTTTAGCATGGCTTTTTGTCAAAGTATGGAACAGATCCCCATCTTTCAATTCTTTCCATAGGTCTCTGACTTAACGTAGGAATAATGCTGAGCTGAGAGACATTTCTGGTAAATCCTATTGCTTTTAAAAAAAACTAGTTATCTGCTGCCAGCACAGAACAGATACTAAGAAGAGGTGGAGCAGATTTGCAATAAACCAGTATAAGAAGTCTTTCCTAAACCATCCAATTAGAAGTCTTTGTTATAAGACTATGTTTACATTATAATTGAGCTTACATGTCATATCGATAAAAGGGATTTGATGTAAATATTTTTTTGTCAGCGAGGGAATGGCTTCACTGCATAATGTACAAAGCACACAGAAATCTGAGCTACTTTTAAACTCTCTTGACTGGGTAGATGCCTGTACTACCACAGTTGGATTGCTTCTATATTGATTCACATATCTCTATAGTATATAGGATTATTCTGTAATGCTCCTGAGTTATAGACTGCATGCATGGACACCCCATACCAGATGTACTTCCCGTATTGTAATATTTTTCCCATCTGGTCACAAAGGTTCTTGTGCAGATTTTGATTTTTTTCCCCAAATAATGACCAAAATTGTAGTGTGACTCAGGAAATTAATACCAGACCAGAGTTTTTGCCATTAGCGTCAGTGGAGCTGGAATTCCATCCACTTTTTAGTAAAGATACCTTGGATAAACTGCAAGGGCAAGCATGGGCAAGTCCAGTGGGAATGCTGAGCAAATCATGCTACTCAGAAATAAGAGAATAAATCTTCTTAATCTCCTCAGAGAACACACATCTTGCTTCCTTCTAGGAGGCTGGTGGAAAGATCTTTGGCCCCAGGTTACAAACAGATCCTAAAAACCCCAAGTTACAAACCAGATCCTAAAAGTCTTACCCTGAGCCAGCCACAGAGATCATCCTCATTATTAAATTGTCTCCCTTGAAGTAATTTTGAGGATTAATAGAAAAAAAAGAATATTTTTCATAGATAAAATGACGTCAAGTATCAAATCACATTGATTTATTCAACATTGCAGCTACTCTGGGCACATGTTTGAGTATCAGCTTTCATTCTAAATAAAAAGTTTGTATTTTGCGTGGTTTTCATGTTTTACTTTGCAAATATCATCTAATGGCCTTTTTAAATGGCAAGGCCAAAGCATGAAATGTTTCTCTTGTAGTGAAGCCCTTGTAGGGCTCTTAAGGCTTACAGAGTCCTTTTTAGTGGCGTTTCTGCAGCTCTGCACATTTTCTGGTGCTTAACTCACTTTTTGAAATCTGAAGAGATAACAATGAATAACATAAAAGGAGAAAGAGAAACAGGCTGGAGAAATTCTTCAAAGCACAACTCTAAACAAAAGAAATATGGGGCCCTTGTCCTGTCCGCTTCACATTCCTGTTGTAACGATTTCAGTTCCTTCTGGGTTTCCTTATCTCAGAAAAGAGATAGCATTGCTTGCTTACCACACACAAGGGCTGCGGGAAGTAATTGATTTAGACATACAGGCTGCTTTTGAAAGCCTGGAACATTATTAATATGAACCACTGCCTGCCAAAGACATGACCATCTAACCACTGCACCCTCTGTGATTGAGCTTTATGGAATCACTGCAATTACTCCCAACCTGCAAGGATTAAGGAGGCCAAGCAGAGCTTTGTATTCAGCAAATTCATTTTATGCTTTATCCCCAAACTATATCCCTCTTCTTGGTTTTGCTCATCAGCATTCAGCTTCCAGCCAAGGAGCCTGTGGGATCTTCCTGGCTGGCCCAGGGTGAGACTTGAAAGGGCTTCCCAGGTTTTTAGTCTCCGTTTGTAACTTACTTGGGGCCAAGGACCTTTCCGCTAGCTGCGTTGTCAGAGCAGGAATTCACACTGCTGTTTTCAATGTCCGTAGAGCAGTTGCATGTCCCTGGGGCCCCTGCAGACATTTATCCATCTTAGGCTTCCTTCCACAAGCCACTGTTGGAGCAGCACTTTGGAAATGGCAGCTGGCCGTGGCAGGCGCCGGTTCACTGTGCTTTAGTCGTGACTGTTGCTTCATGCTTGTAAGTAGCACTGAGGGGTTTTTTTTCCTAATTGCTTTCAGCTCACCCCTGCACCCAAGAAAATATTTCTGTGCCTTGTTGATCCTCTGGATTGTGCAGCTATTGTGCCATTGGCTTTAGTACCATATTTTTTGTGCCTTCGAGCTATTTTAGTATTTTTTGCTCCTCTCTTGCCTTCTGCTTCAAAGCTCTGCTGTTATGCTTTGCTGGACAAGTCACATTCCAGAAAGAGTTAGAGTAAGAAATAAGTTGCTGGCAAAGATGCTTTCTTTTATATAAAATAAGTATAGCAAGGCAGCCTGTTGCTTTAGCTTTCAAATGTACATTTACTGTTAGCAGTAGTTAAAATAGTTTGAGATGGACTATTTCAAATATTTATGTGAATGAATAAAAATATTTTGTAGGAAAAAGCATTTTAATCAATGTTCTGATGAAAACCACATTTTGTGCTTTTTCTTTGGGAATATTTTTGGTGTATTTTGTCTTAATGTTAGCATTTTGATTCTGCACTGTTTTATACACTTCTATATTATTGTGCATGTGTGTATTTAATAAAGATTTGAATAAATTAAGCATTTTGGTAAGCTTGTGCTTGTTCCATTAATGTATGATTCATCTCTTATAATTTTTTTTGGTTGGGGGAAAAACCCCAAATTGTTACTCTTCAGTCTGAAGGTACAACAGGAGAAAGAACCATGATGCAGTTTCTCATGGACCAGCACAGCCTGACACACAGCTCTTGGAGAATATTTTAGGTTTACCTCATTCCATTGAAGTCTTCATAAAATTCCTGCCATTTTCTCCACTTACCAAGACTTTACAATTGCAAACAAGCACAATGTTGTAGAGAGGTACAGCAATATAAAAACATGACATTATGTTATCTAATAGTAAGGTGACTTGGGGATAGACTGATGTAACTTGGCCATCTCTAGTCTAGTGCTTTCATACTCTGTGATGTTTAAGCTCTGATAATTTATATTTTTTTCCCATAGTCAAAACAGGAGGTGTTTTGGGGATTCCATCACACTCTGTTGTAGTCCATAGTTTTATATTTCTACCTGAAGCTCTTTATTTTCACCCAGTAAAGGCTGGAAAATGGACTTTGAAATGATGAAACAGTCTGAGCTTTTCTGGGGAAAATATTTCCATCCTTTTTTATTCTTGTATATATAATATTAAAACTCAAACAAAAATCAGAAGGAATAGGAACCAGGAAATAATCTTCCAGCAAAATTCTTGCTTTTCTAATTGCCATCACATGTTTTGGTATGTGAGAGGACATGAAATGTTGTGATGAAGTTCAGTTTTGCTTTATCCCCCAAAAGTCCATCTTAGTCTAGCCCCTGATACAGATCTGGATGAGTTTAATCAGAGCTGAATTTTGCAGTGTGTTAACTCAACAGGCACACTTCTATTCTGTCACTCTAAACATGAATTGCCTTAATGTAAATTTCCATGCATAAAAATCAATTATCTTCAATTTTGTCTGCAATTCCACATAATGATTCAGTCTTTTGCAGAAGAATTGTGGGGATTTTATTCAAAATCAAATTATCTGGGTGGATTTTTTAATAGGAAGGAAGGGATGGAAGTGTGAGTTTTTGACTCTCCACAGAGTTATAAGAAGAATTCAGACATTTTGCAATCAAGATATTATGTTGAAATATTGCAGTCTTTCACTATTTTGGCAAGACCTTTATTAAAATGTGCAGTGGCTTTTAAACTCTACTTAGATATTTGACTGGATTTCAATGTATCAATTCACTTGAAGCTTTTAATAAAATGTTAGGAAAGTTATGTTACTATTTTCTTTATGTTTAGGAATTTTTAATTAAATATTTCTTCAAATTACTTATTTGACATTGCTAACACAGCTCTTGTTCTGTGAATAATAATAGACAAGTAAAAGGTAGTATTATATTGATTGCTTACATTTTATTGCAAGTAAATGCTTTTTAGGTTCTTATTTCAATCCTTGGTGTCTAGGAAGAAAATCTAGTTAAGTCTCACATGCAACAATTTTTTGTGTGTGTCTGCTACATTTAAATACTGCATGTAGCCTTTGAATTCTTTTGAAAATGAAGATGCAATTTTTTTAGGCATTTTGCCTGGGAGTTCAGTATCTGATTATTGTTTGTAACTGTTATTGCTTGCGTATTTTGTAATAAGAAATTAAATATAGCAGCTTTCACTTGGGAATTTAGAAATGCTTCAGGAATTCTTAGTTCTATTCACACTGTTTGCTGGAAGAATATATTATCTCTTTTTTAACAGAAGGACTGCAAGTAGCAGAACAAAATATAATGGTAGATGCTGCTTCCAAATATTTTTTTTCAGGTGCTGTCATCCCTAAATATTCCTTCTCCTCCCTCAGTTTTCGGTACAGACAACACAACCGTTTGGCACATGACTTTGGTGACTAGGGCTGTGCCCACTTGTGAAGGCAGCAGGAGCCACTTGAGAGGCTGATTTCACTGCTGCTGCAGCCTCTGTGACTGAAAGCAGGGCACTGAGGGCCGGGGGCAGGCTCTGTGCCCAAGGTGTTGGAGGCTCAGCTGCCCATTGTGCATGAGGGCTTGTGGGGCTCAGCCTGTAAATTGCAGGCATCTCTGTCTGCACTTTGCTTCCCCTCCTGGATCTGTGGGCTGAACAGAGGTCAGGTGTTCTTGAACTGATAAAGGAGCTCTTGAGATAGAAATTACTTGACCATCCCTATGATGAATGGCTGAAGAGAAATCAAGAAAGGCTGAGCTTCAGCTTGGCATCCAGTACAAACACAAATGTACATTTTGTGCCAGACATCTGTGTTTGTTCCAAGAAAAGCCCTAGGAAAGAGACTCTGGCCTTTCTCCACCTGGAAGTTATGAAAAAGGTGTGAGAGCTCAGTTTGCTTTTTCCTTAGTGTGTACTGTGTTATGTCCTAGGATATTGGAAGCTCTTAAAAGTGGAGCAGTGTATTTCCATTCAGACCCTGAGCTTTACTGATCACCAGGTGCACTGTGTGGTTTCCAAACCACTATCCTGAAGTGTGCCCTGGCCAGTATTTCCTGCTTTCTGGCTGGACATACAGAGGGCATGCCCTCATAGCAATGCACTTCAGAACATTTACAAATGCAATTACAGTGCTCTCAATAAATGTGTAATGCTCTCAGTATATCCAATTGAAAGCTCTCAAGGAATTCTAGAATTCCTTTAAAAATCTACAGCCTTTTGATGTGACCTATTGTCTTCCATGTTGGTTGGAGGACAGATAAATATTTGCTTCCAATCCCTTTGTCCTTTGTTCTTCTCTTCAGGATGAACATCATCTTCTTCTCCTTATATAAAGAACTCTGGGTTCATTGCTTTGTTTGATTGCTTGCTTGTTTTACATTTAAAAAACCAGATCTTGCCTATGCTGAAGGACATTTTGATTGCATGAGAACACAATAAAACTCCCTTCACAGGTCATAGGATGTTCTCTTTGAAGCATACTGGAGTTTGTTTTTGCCAGCCTCTTATAAAGAAGTAGAAGAAAAATTGCCTTTGATAAGGCATTCCTTTCTTCAATTATCTCTTGTAGAAATTCCCAGTTCACATCCCTTTATCATCCAAATGATTGTTCTACTAGGAAGGTTTCAAGCTCATCTTTTTGCCTTTGTTAAATCTCATTTTACTTTTCATTGATATGAACAGAACCTTGAGACCTGGCTCATGTTTCAGCAGTCTGAGATGTTGCAATGCCTCAGGAAAAATCACGAAAATACTGTAAAAAATATTTATTTAACCATTTTTAGAGCATCTGTAACAGTTTGCTTAATCTTGAACACAGAGAAACTAAGGTATAAATGTACCTACATTAATCAGGTTGCTAGGAGAGCAGCAAGATTATGATCAAACAATAACTGCCCTCATGAAAGAAAGAACCAACCTGGTGCATGAAAAAAATGGTGGGATGGAGGCAGGAGGAAACAAAGGAGATGGTATCCCTAGGTTTTGGTGGTTTGGGGTTGTTTATTGGTTTGGTTTGGTTTGTTGTTGGTGATGATGTTTTGCCTGGTTGGTTGGTTCCTTGGTTGGTTGTTTTGTTGGTTTTTATATGGCATCGCAGTAGTTTCTGCTCAGCTTTACTGAAAATGATAAATTTGAATAGTGAGTATTCTCCAGTTTCTGGCTGGGCTCTTGCAGGCCCCCAAATCAGGTTCTGGCTGAAGACAACACAGCAATAGAAACAAAGCTGTAGCTGCATGAGCCTTATTTTCCAGTTTTAATGTATTCTGTGTAAAACCATCAAGCTATTTCCCCAAACATTCTCAATAAAGTGGAAAGTGCAATTTTTCAGAAATCATTACGCCAGCCCAGATCCTGCTGAGTATATGTGTTTGGTTTGTCACATAAGAAATCAATAGCAATACTGCAGTCATGGGACTGCACCATGTATAAATGTGTGCATTTGTTTTCCGAAATGAAATATTAAATATAGGATATGGAGAGTGAGATGAAACACGCCGGTGAGTAATGGGACTGCACTAGAGTTTCATAAAATTGTAACATGATTTGATGGACATTTCCAGTGTTAATTTGGAGGGAAGTTACATGTGCGAGTTCAAATGAGTTTGTAGTGTTGGAGAAAACTCTGTACTCAGTGTGGAATTACACATCTGCCACCAGGAAGCTGCTGCAGGATGAGTCTTTGGTACGAAAGTACTAACTTTGATGGAGAATTCTGAAGGCCAGTCCAGGATGGCCATAATCATACTCATGGATGTTTTGTATGTCTCCATGTAAAGCAGTGCCCAAGATTTCAGTCGCCTCAGAGTAAATGTGTAATATTCCTCTACTATATCCAATAATAAATGTAAAGCAGTACAAAACAAGTGGATGCAACTTCAGAGTGTTTTACTTGAATGAAAGCTGACATTTCTTAGAAAAAAATAAGGTTTTATCTTAAACAAAATTATTATTAGAAATAGTAATGTCAGAAAAATTACCTTTGCCTGCACAGGGGCAAGTCTATATATTTTAGTAATAAGTTGAAATTCTGTCAGAAAGCATATTTGGGTAATGGTTTTTAGGGGGTTACATGACAGTAGTTATTTCATTATTCATCTTCAATATTAACAATTTATTAAACTATAATAAAAGTACTCAGCTTCATCCATTGAAGACTGCAAGTTAGGTCTGTGAAATTCTATCCTTAAACACCTATTAAAAGTGCAGAGTTAGAAGAATGTAAAAAAGTAAAGAAACTTAGGATGATATTTCTGAGAATCTAATAATGACAAAAGAAGACTATTCATTAGACAGTAATTAATTTTATCTTCATTCTGATTTGTTAAAGGTGCCTAACTGGTCTTTATATTATGCTTGATTTTGTGGTAAAATGAACGAATATGTGTATGTTGGAGAATAATTGGTCTTTCCATGCTATTGTTGTAACAAAAATGTTGAGTCAATTTTTTTTTAATGTGGGTAATAGGGCCTAATTTCTCATTAGCAAATTGGAGGGGGCAATTTGGGGTGGCAATTTCACTCCTTCACAAAAGAATTTTTTATCTTTACCCGAATTTTGCAGCTGGTGATCACAGCAGGCAGAAGGAAAGTGATACACCTCAAGGATGACATTAGAATGGGGGAAATAGGGCAAAAATCACCTGGGTCCCAGCCCATTGCACTGTTCTTTAGACCAGAAAAGAGACATGACTTGAGGGTCAGTCTTTTGTGAAAAACACTGTGCACTGAAAAAATTGAGTTATTTGTCATGCTGAAAATCTCCAAAGCTGGCTTTTTTGAACAAAAGCTAAAAATCTGCCACGTTATGAAGTCCCTTTTGTAGCAAGTAGCCAAAATTTCGTGGCTGCTTTTGCTTGTTTTTATTTTATGAGATTATGTAACAATGAGGAATTCAAAAACTGAAATTAATTAATATCTATTCCTGGAATTAGTATAACAATTACTTCACAAGGGCACAGACCAGGGCAGGGATAAGCCAGGAATGCTAACAGTGCTCAATATCAAAACCTAGTTGTGCTTGTGCCCAGGATCTTGCCACGACCTGTCGTACATCTTCTCCTCAGTAGGAAAAGGGAGGAAAAACACCTCTGTCATTTCTTAAATTCCTGTGGCCAGGAAAATCAGACATGTTTAATTTCAATCTCCATTAAGCTATGTTGACAAACCAGACTATTAGCCATATTTGAAGAGGATTAGTAATTAACTAGGTGGCCTAATTATCAGAACTCCTTTCTCCTCCTAGAAGAAAACAATCAAAAATCTATTTCTACATATAATTTAAAATAAAAATAATTCACAATGGCAGATTTTATTGCTTGGCCAATGGTTTGCAAATGAATCATAGAATACAATGCATTGCTGTTTGAAGCTGCATTTGGTGGCTTTTAATAAAATCACACTATTTATTCATCAGATGGAACATAATCTGTTTATTTACTTTTTCCTGTGCAAAGCATCACTTTAATGCCCGTCTGATGAGACTGGCAGAGGCTGACAGAGACACAGTTGCATCATTAGAGTAAAGGTGCCAAAAGGGAGGTTTGGCTCTTTCAGATCTCCAGCTCTTCAATCCCTTTTATGCAGCAGGCAATATTTATTAAATACTCTGAAAACCAATTCAGCCCGTTTAAATAACACTGGCAGCATAAACGTGCATGTGATGAACAGAGAGAGCTGCTGGTCTGGGCACGGGATAGGTTACAGGAGTCCTTGAGGCTGATTCCCAAGCTGACTGTAGGCAGTGCATTTCTTTAGCCCTGCCTGCCCGAATGGGCACAGGCAGATCAGAGCTCGAGTTTCTTTGTGTTGTCCTGTCAAAGCCAGCTCTGGTTTGGACCTCGTGGAGATTTCCTGTATGAGGCTGAAGGCAGAGCTGTTCCCTTTATTGTGGGAGTGCTCCAGGGTAGCTCTGGGGGGTGTGGGGTTCTCCTGTAAGTCTCTGCTCAGGTGCTGGATAGCACCTGTACTTCCCGTGGTGCACAGATTATCCTCCTGTCCCTCCTGTGGTGGAGCTGATGGGGCTTTGTACGTCCTGGGGCTCTGGCAGCCACTCAGTGCTTTTGTATGGATGGGCAGAATCATGCTGGAAATATTTCTCAAGGGCTCTCAAGGAAGAGAAATGGCTCTCTGTGTTTCATGTCCTTTAAAACTGTTGCTTTTCACTTTTAAGGATGAAAATGCACCTTGGTGCTGCTCTTAAGGGCATCATTAATCAGGTCTGACTGAATGCTCATCAGTTTAGTAGATTTATGTGTATTTATTGTCATTGTAACATTTCATGTGCAGTTACATCCATTACATGGAGTCTGTGCAAACCTAGGCAGATGCAGATTCAAGGCTTGTCAGGTGTATTTTTTCTTTGCTGAGTCAGGGGCAGATTTTACACAGCCAAGTCAGAGAATCTGGGCTGGTTTTATAAATTCAGATATATTTAATATTGATAGTGTGAATAACAGGTGAGAGAACAAACTGAGCTGAGAATCTGTTTCTGCTCAGCATTGTGTGACTTCATAGTAAGAGGAGTTTTATAGTCTAAACAGGTATCTAGAGGTGAAGATTTGTTTGGGAAAATGTTCAGAATTACAAAGTGATGTGTGCAAGATAGCACAGCAGATTGGATGCAGATCTTGGCTTGAACTTGTAACTCCTGCTTTCTGGGACTGTTCCCTTATTTCTCTCCAGCTCTCCCTGCCAATATAGAGATATTATCCATACATGGACACACAAATGCCACAGCCGACTGCAAAGCCAGATCTTCAGCTCATTAAAAAATCAATGCCAATAGGGCTATGCTGATTTACCATGTATGAGGACTTGACACCATGTTTATGTTAAAGTTTTCTAGTATTTTTAAGATTCAGAACTCAAGACTTCCAAAATTTCCTTCCTAATTTAGGCATTAAATCTATACGTAGGCTGAGAAGTGTCTGACCTGATTTTTGATGAGTGATTCCAGGGTAAGCAGTGGTTGCCTGAATCCTTCATAGCTCAAATCACTCACATCACTGCCTACATATGAATGTGGGTGCTTAACTTCAGGCTACCTAATTTGAAAAATTTATCTCAAGTAGTGCTTTTGGCTGCTGGAGATTTCAGTGCAGACAAACATTCCCATTGTCTTTGTTCAGTTCAGCCATCTATCCTTCTGAGCCTTCTTCATTATGGTGTGTGCAGCTCTTGCATTAGTTTGGTCTTGTGTAAACAGATAACCTTTGCAAAATTCTGCCTAGTCTTTCCATAGGTTCAGAATAGGAATGGATTACGTTCTGTATGTGGGTACTGTTGGTAACTTAAATGGTACAGGAGGAATAGCCTACAAAAGTAAATTGGCAAAAATGCCCTCATTGGATTAAACATAATGTCCTCAGGTTGGTCTTTCTTAAGTGGGCTTACTTCTAAAATAGGTGCATTTCTGAGGGTGCTTGCTTTCAGCTTGGTTGCCAACATCCCTTGATTTCAACAGTGCTTTGGAATGGCCTCACAAGGTTACACAATAAATTTTTACAAGGTGATCTGGAGACTGGAGGAACATGTTGGGCTGGTATTTCACTTACATCTAGATGTACTGTGTGACATATTAACACTGCAGACACATCTGCTATTCCTAAGGGGATGGGGAAGCTTCAGTCTCAGGCAGATGCAATACGTGGGGTTGACAGAGCAGACAAAGAATCACTGCAAGTTACTACAGCAGGTGAGAGATGAATGCAGGGGAATTGAGCAGGGCTTAATGGGATGCTGCATGATGTGCAAAGTAACATAAAGCATGTGGCTGTGTTTCGTGACTTAGAAATAAGGCATAGATGGTGATTCACTAAATACATATTCTGAATATAAAGGAGTGACTGCTTATGGCTTAACTTCTGTCACTCTCCCAATACCTTGAAGTCTGGCTCACAGTGACTGTACCTCCATAAGTACTTCCATAATTGAACTAATTGAGCTTGATCTCATCCACAAGACCAAAAGGGTATTTAAAAATATGAGCAGTGCCTAGAAAAGTCATAGTTTTATCTAGAAGTTCTGAAACACTAAATCCACATAATCTGTAATATTCTGTGGGGTTTTCCATTTGTCTGATTTTAAAACTCCTAAACAATTGTTACATGCAGCTGACAGACATGACAAAGAACTCTGCAAACAACTTTGGATGCCCATCTTTTATAGTCATGCAAGTATTTAGTGTCACCTGCATTATGTTCTAAATAAAGAACTTGCTTATGCTTTTTGGAAACCCCTTTGGGGTTTTCAGTTCAGTTTGAAATGTAAGTTATCTGAGGCGTAGACTAATCTTTCTGTCCTCTGCCTGTGTCATGGTGTCAAGTATCCTTAATAACCAATACAATAAGAATCTTTACTCTCTTGTTCTCCTCTTTCTTGGTCTTATGTAAAACTCTTATTTTTTACTCTATGATTGCAATTTGATTTGACTCTTTATTTTCTTTATGCTGATCATTATCTTCCTACTGTGTTCTGTCTTCATTTATATTTTGCTTCAAAGCTGCCTAGAGTTGAATTAAAAACATAAGATCAGTTAAGAACGGCAAGGTAGTGCTTTATCACATACAGCAAATTGAGTTGTTCATTCCAGTGGTTTTGGTGGCCACCAGTTTGGCATTTCTGTATTTGGAAACTATTTCTCACTAACATGTGAATGCTGGAGTGTCTGTAGGTATAAACAAAAACCCTTGCCTGAAATAGCAGATTGCTCTGAGCAGTCCTGTGGTGATGACCTTCTGAAATGTTTGCCTGTACTGCAAAATCAGGCCAGCTGCAGCTTTAAATGAAGCTGAATATGGGTGGTTGATAGGCTGGGGCAGCACCTGTTGTTGGAGGTGAGCACAAGGCTTCTTCTCCCTGTTCCCTGGATACCAAAAAGAGCACCAGAAGCAAATCTGCAGAGCTGTAACACTGGGTCTCTGACCTACTTCTGTCTTCATCTCTTTTCCTTCCAACAGCTTGGGAATTACGGCTTTGTCTTGACCCAGACACTCATTCTTTTGATGCAGCTTTCCTTATACTGCATAGAAGCCCCAAGTAATAGGAGAAAACTTTTTAAAGCTCCTCAAAACTCAAGAACATAAAAATTGCAGCTACTTTCAGTGTAATGAGGCTGTAAATCTTTTGGTCTTTTGAAATCTCCTCTCTAATATTTAAGTTCAGTTGAACTACAGGAAGAGAGTCTTGTGGCTTTGACACTTTGCTTTTAAAGTTCACCCACCCCTGAGAATTTTCTTACAGGAGCAGTCCAAAACATGACTGTGTCATCAGGGCTTCGTGGGAGGGAGCACTTTCTTTGGGTGCTGTCACATCTCTTATGACTTCCTGTAACAGAAATCCCTTCTATGCTGGTATTCTCCAGGGGTATTATCCTTTCTTCAGAGGTGAAAGCCTCAAAGGGTTCAGTCATACTAATGGTCCAGGGCATGTTTTATGTCTCCTAGTCCACACGACACAGCACATGAAATAATTCTGTGCCTCTGGCTGCAGTAAATTAGGCAATATTAGCAGGGCTGCAGCTGTGCTGCTTCTGTGTGTATCTTATCTGCACTTAATTATGGATTAGTTTTTAATTTTGATATGTGCCAATCTGGCCCTGGCAAAATACGGGTGGTTTCTGAGTTATGCAAAGTATGAAAATTTTGGTAGAAAAGGAGAGAAAGCAAGGAATTTGGGTTGGTTTTAAAATCAGCTGTCTGAAAGCAACAGGGTAACATTTAATTTCCTAAATTATATTGATTCAGATCCCTGAAAATAAGTCAAGAAAGGCATAATTTTCACATTTCATTTAAATTATAGGAAGACCTTGTAAATTAATTTATTGGTAGACAGGTAAAGTTTAATTACACTATGAAAAAGAAGGTGGCATCTTTCTCAGTACTGCTCCTCTGTGGGTAACTTTCAGAAAGAGGTTCAGAACATCATTAAATTACAGACTCTAGAGACTGAATAGGCTCTGTGACCATTTATAATCCAATTAAGAGGAAATAAATAAACAAACACACAAACAAATCCCAAGACCCATCTGAATTGTCAACACAGACAAAAATGCATTAAAGTTTAACTTCCATGAAGTTTTCTTTAATGAAAAGGGTGCACTAAAATAAATGCCACAAAATTGCTCCTTTTAGCAAACTGTAGGTATTAGCATATTTAGGATTTGTAATTTTTTTCTGAAGCCTCTGTTAGTCCCCAATATCTTTCCAATCAACTCCCTGTTATTGTTCTCCTGGTTTTTTTGCTGAACACAAACAAGAAAATGAAAAACATTGAAACATTTCATCATATGCAGCAGGATTTAAAGCTGCTTTGGAGAAATTGCACCTCATTATCTGGAAATACAGCTACCCAGACTGAAAACAGCCCAAGATGATAGAATGCATCAACTTGTCTATTTAGAAACACAGGCAACTCCATTTCCCTAGTGCTCTGTTCTCCATTGGTTCCCCACTGAATACAGAATGAACTTAAAATTTCTGCCTTATGCTCAAAAGCCTACAGAGGATTTGCCTTTTTTTTCCTTAGCTGTAATTGGGACCCACTATATTAATTTGCAAAGTTGTGTGTGAACAGTTCCAACCCTGGCACCACTGAGGAAACAAAACAAGAGGACTAGATTGAGTGATAATTTTTGGGCAAATTCACAAAAGAACTGGGAATGGATCCAAGTCTGTGACATTCACACTAGTTTCATAGCAGCCAAATCACACTGGCTGCCAAAGCTACTCAAGTAAGCACATCTTTCTTTACAAACATCATCTTTTATAAGAATTTCTGTCATAATAGTGAAGTTTCTCATCTCAGGATGCAAAATGGGATACTCTTTTATGTCACTTGCAAAACTTACTTTAGGAAGCAATTAGAATATCAGCCCATGGAGATCTGTCGGACACGTTTGTTCCTTTGATTTAGCTTTCCAACACATCACATCTTACCAAATCTCAAAACCAAGAAGCAGAAAAAAGAAGAAAAGATGCAGGGGAAATCTTTGTTTCCTTAAAAGTCATCCAGCATCTGGACAGCGCAAGGCTGATGGCAATATGCACAACTAGGTCAATAGAAAGGAACATGAGGGACAAAATTTTGTTAAGTATTAGCTTTTTGTTCCTACAATGTCTCATTTGGTCCTCTTGAAACTCTTTCACAATCCATCTTCTCCCGACTGAAACTTCAACCTGGAAAGATTCCCGTTCACCTCTTGGTTTTGTGTTTATACTTGCTGGGTGCATCCGTATCTCACCTGCAAGCCCATGTAGGCTGAAGGCTGCTCAGGGGCCTCCTTGTGCACAAAGGTTCCCAGCTAAATGGCTATGTACACAAGCTTGTTTTGCAGCTGTGCTTCAGGGAGGCCTGGGAGATCAGCCTCTTAGCTGCCATAAATTTGGACATCAAAGCTTTACTGAACAGGCACCGAGTGTACTTCCCATGTGCCCTGGACAGCACACACAACCCAAACCTCGAGATGCAGCCTTCAGCACTGTTGTAGGGGCTGTCTCTATCTTAGTGAGTGCAGAAAAGCATAAATATTTGTCTTCTGTAAACTACATTAAGGAGGTAAAAGCTTGCCTTAATTATGAATGAAGTGCAGCATTTACACAACTAGGCAGAGTTACTTTTAATAGGGTATACATTTAAATGTGTCTTTCTTTGAAACTTCGAGCTCATTGCTCCTTATCTTTTTTTATTAAGCAGCAACCTGTGTTGGTTAGGTGTGTTGATGAGCTTGTACTTCAAAAGAACTGTGATTATAATCCACATTGTTATGAATAAAACCCACAAAGCTTGGATCACATGAATATGTAACTGTATTATAACAGATCTGCAAAGAGGTTTGCAGGATTGTAGACAGAAGATGAAGTAATTAATTAAGGAATTACATCCATAAGGTGAAAAGTCCCTAAAGATAAGTATGCCGAGAGCTATTTTAGGGAAAGGATCTAGGGTTTCTACACCTGAATAATTCTATGCAAATCTTCAATGGCAGTGCTTGTGTGTGTGTGGCTGTATTTTCCCTCTTACACACGTGCTCTCAGTTCTGGAGTCTCAAACTCTTTGTAGGCTCATACACATCAAACCAATGTGCCTAAGGGTTACAAGAGAGGATCTTCCAGCTGGGGAAGGTCAGGGTGACTGATCAGGAAAGAAGCATTGAAGGAAGGATAAGAGAGTGTAGCACATGGAGCTGGCTAATGTTGAGGAAGCTCATCTCTTTCCTGAGCTCTGCCTAAAGACCTCTTTAACTCCCTAAAGCAGTTTACATAAAAAATCTAACCCAAGGTCACAGGGAATACCAGACTGTGGCTTTCTGGACTTGTGAAATAACCAGTTACCATATTTTAATGTCAATTTGACACAGGTTGCTCCCGTTCCGTGTTCTGCTTCACTTGTGAGGAAAAAGAGATTCAAAAACATTTATTTAGTATGTAGGTGTCCTCTCTTCCTAGATGTTATTTTGAAATATGCTGTTTGTACGTTTTCCATTATTAAATGCTTGGCTTAAGGTTCCCAAAATATCCTGTAATCTGCACAGACACACAGATTGTAATCTCATGTAATACATATCGAATTGTTCTTATTATTGTTTCTATTTTTAATATCTTCCATTGTGTTACTAGGAAAGATCCAGATTTTTACTAACACTTGTGTGCTTAGTGTATTTATTTTTTAAATGTGTGGATTTGTTTATTTATTTTGATTTTTAGATGGGTAATAGATTTCTTTTAGTTTGATGATCTCCCTTTTATATTCAACACGTGTCTTTCCACTTTTTTTCACAGTTGATAATATCTTTTGACCACCAAAATAGAATAATTCTACATACTTCTCTATTTTAAATTACATTAGTAGTGACTGTGGTTTGTTTTAGATAATATGCCAGTTGACAGAATGATTTTTAGAGGATTTTTGCCATTTGTAAAGCAAACAAGTAAACAATAAATAAGTAATTTAAAAAAAAAGATAAACAGGAGCAATTTGCTGTTTTCCTTTCAGTAATTTCTGGTGAGCTGAAATATTTTATGTGTTTTTGTGTATTTCAGTGAGGGCTTCTGCTTGTTTAGGAAATAGGTTTCTCCTGATTCTGAGGTGGAAGAAGTAAGAGAAGAGGGGCAGTGTATCTTGCATAAATGAAAGAACAAACAGTAGTTTCCATGCATTCCAATACTAGAAAGCAGAAAAAATACATCTGCAGTTCTTAAAATTATATCTTTTGAAGACTGGGGACATTAAAAAATTTTCCTGTCTTAAGCACAGCTTGTATCAGATGTGTTTGGAGCACTGCTGCTGTTGAAAGTCTTTTATGTTTGGAAGCTTGCAGCACATCCAGGTCTGAACTAGGAAGCACTACTGGGTAATGTGTCCCACACCTCCGTGGTGTGTCCTCAGTGATACAATAACTGTGACCAAACCCAAGCAAATTGGTGCTATTAGCAGAAAATTACTATTGATTATGATCTTTATTTTCACACATTTTTATTGGAAGTTCCTGCCATCATACAGGGTACTTTTTTCACCTGAAATAATAAAAAACCACTCTTGGGCTTATGGCCAGGAGTGGGCTGTGAATGTGTCATCTCCCTGTATCCAAACCTGCCAAGTTCCCTGAATCCCGAACTGCCAAGTTCCCTTCAGACCTTCACTCCAACTGTACCTAATTCCCTCTCAAGTTCTGGCACTTTTCCCACTCATAAGGGTGAATCAATCCACTCTTAAGTCTCATCTATGCAGCTTGGATAGCAAAAGGTGAATATTCAAATTGACAGCCACAGTCTGGAATTTTAAACTGTGTTTTACAAACAAAATGCATAGGTACAAAAACACTCAGGCAGGCCTTTTTCAACAATCCAAGTAGCTGCCACTGTAGAACAAGGGCATGAATTTCTGCAGACAGTGGCCCAGGCATGTTTTGTACACCAGAGTGTCCTACCTAAGCTGTGTCAGCTCGGTACACAAAACTGAGCTCTGATACCTCCTAACACTAATTGTAAATTGAGCTATTACAGAGCCAGGGAAATCATTATGAAGGCTCTTTGTCTAAGTCATCTGGCAGCCTGTAAAACGTGGTGTTTATGATGGTATTAGATGGCTCTAAGAGCTGTATATCATGTCTGTCGCTCTGGAGAGGCACCTGCTGACTGTTCATATGCCAGCTTGTAAAAATTGGTAGGCAGACAACTTGGCTACAAAAACTTCCTTTTATGTTTAATGAAACCGATTTGAACTTTGGTCTGTGACCCTGAAAAGAATTGCTGAAGAATTCTTTAAAGCATGTATTCAAGGAAAAGAAAACCTTTGCTCAATTCATAATTGGTCCAAGGACAGAAATTTTCAGTCAAATATTCTCGAGAAGGTCATTCTGTATTTATAGGTAAACTGCTTTTTGGTACTTTGACCCCAAAAAACCCTGCTGAACAAAAATACTCCTCCAAGTGTGCATCTAGTGAGAACAGGCCAGGCAGAAAGCCAAAGATGAGCACTGCCTGGCATATCACCATTGGTAGTTGTTCCCAGCCCCCTGCACAACATTCTTGCCTTTTGGCTCTGAGGTAAATCAGTGCAGGAGCCACAGCCTGGCTGCCCTGTGCCTCCCGTCCCATCCTTTGCCTGTTATTGTCTGGCACAAAGGAAGGGTTGCTCTACCTTTGCTCTCTGCAAGTGTGCTGCTGGTCTTTTTCCTGTTCTTGCCCACTTGGCTTCTGGGGTCATGGAGGATTCAGATCCAAGAGAGCCAAGATTTTCCATGCTCCAGAAGTCTTTTAGGAAAAGTAGTAATTGTCCTTGTTCCTGCATTTCATGCAGAGGTGCTCGAGGACATGTATAAATATCTGCAAGGAGTGTTTATGGGATAAAACTCTGTCCCTGGCTTTCATGCTCACTCATCCTTAACCCCTCTAGAATTAGAGATATACATAATAAATGATTCATTATGAGCGATTATCTCTGGAGATTTTTTTAATCTTATCAAAGCACAGACTATGTCAATCATATGTGAAGTCTCAAATGGAATTATTTCTCACAATCAACCACTCTTAAGTTTGTATGTCATTTTTACTGTGTCATTTTAAAAGGAAATCTGATTCTCTGTGCCTCTTTTGCAAATTGAAATAAAGAAAGAATGTATTTTTAAATCCATATTCAGGACTCAGAGCCATCAGCTGAACAGCCTCTGGAGTCTCAGGATTTCCAATAAACTTTCATCAACAGAAAATCAATCACTTCAGGGAAAGATATATGTATCCCAGTGGTTGCATGCAAACAGAAGAGTGGTAACACGTGTTAAATTAGATGCTTTATCAAGTGGCACAGTAAGAATGGTGCTAATCTACATAATCCATTGCAACAATAGCCTCTGACAGAGCAAAGCACACTGTTAACTTTAATAAATAATATTTTTGAATGTTCAACATATTACCAGATCACCTTTGAGAAAACATAAGTTAAAAAAAATTCAAACTTTTAAGTCTAATAATGGAAAAGACATCAAGGTTCATAGAATCTGAACTGAGAGTTTTAATTGTAAATTTCTAATATGTATGTGGGGACTCTATTGTTGAAAAATTAATGAAAGGTAGACAAAAAGGATTTTCTAAAACAGCCTGAATCTCTGCAGCGTTGATTAAAGGCAAAGGGTATATTAGTGTGCATATCTGGCATTGAAAATTTGCCCTTGATAGTCGCATTTAATCTCACCAAAAGAAATTTCAAACTTCAGACAGAAAGTGTCAAATACTACATTGCACCAAACCAACAAGGCACAGACTTAATTTTGGTCTTGTGCTCAGTGTGTAAGGCTAATGTGAAGCACAGCCCCCCAGCTGCTCTCGCCCAGACTGCAAGCTGCCTCCTTGCTGGTCCACATGGCCGCGATTTCTTGCCTTGCCATCACAAAATGACACAGAACTGTGGCCTGGGAAATGCTCTGGGACCCTTAGCTAAAGGCAAGAAGGGAAGAAGCAGTGTAACTCGTGTGGCTGGGGCTGGGGCTGGACTGTGCAGAGGTCAGTCCTGCAGCAGAGGGGCTGCTGGCTTGGGAGAACCTCGGAAAGACCATAGTGAGAGTCGGTCTCACTGGGATCAACCTTGTATGGCATAGCTCCTGAATCTTCCTTTTCATTAAACAAGAAGTGTAGAAAGCAGGTACATTAGAAGCTAAAACAGGGGTTTCCAGTCTCTTCAGGTGATCCAGCTGGAGTTGTCTTTCCACACTGTGCAGGTGTGTTGAACAGTAGCACAAGGCCAGTGCTGCATTTTGACAGGCATGGAGCAGATCCAGAGATAGGTTCTGTGGAAGGAGAAATTGTATGGAGGGGCAGCTCCCTGGAGTCCCTGCACAATGGAAACATTTTTCTTCTGTGAAACTCAGATATCTTTATGATTTAATATATATTTCTGTTCAACCTAAAACCGTTATCATGACTGAAAACACTGCTACTGATTTGGCAGGGTTTTGAACCAAATGTGTTGAGGACATTATATCTATGTAAAACTTTATTTATTCTATGTGTGTTCATAGAGCACTGTTTACAGACAGGTGCCACACACATCAAGACCTTCATTCCCAAAAACACTCAATGAAGATACTTGTAATTTTTCTACCTTTATGTCTTCCTGGTGCCAGAACTCATAAAATTGTACACTTTTTTTTTTTTTTTAATAAGCCACAGGAGTTCATTTTTCCTTTGTGCCCACTATCCCTGTAATAAAGCAATGCTAAAACATTCCTGTTCATGTTGTCAAAAAATGAAATACAAAACCAAAATGAGCATGAGAAAGGGCACCAAATCTGAAAAAAGCCCAGTTTAAAACATGTTTCCTTGGAAATTTATGAGCACATGAAAACAAGGTGTCAGAATGACAATACATATGGGCCATTAAGTTTCAGTACAGTAATGGTGTTCTAGCTAGAATTATATCTCATTTTTCAGTAGTTCATTTAAGCCTTGGCACTTTAAATAATTAAATCACCAAATGAAGAAACTGAGGTGGGTGTGATTTTGACCTATATTTAAAAAAAAATATTTCTTTTACGCTTCATGAGTATGTCAGTGAGCAACGAGCCAAGCACAGCTCAGCCTGTTCTCACTGCAGACTCGGTCCGTGCATGGAAGGAGAGCAACACCAAGAGCTGAGTCTTTTCAGCAGATGTGGCCTGCAGCCAAGATCCTGGGCAATGCAGGTGCGACTGGAGTATCCAATAATGATTTGGCCCCATGTATGCAAATCTGCAGAACCTAATATTGGCAAGAGGAGAGGAAAGGTCCCACCTGCAATTTTTGTGTGACAAGTGCTGTTGACTCACAGTAGCAAGAGTAGTGTCATTATAAACCCTGCCATGATCTTTGTTAAGTCTTTGTGCTCTGCTGCAGGGGAGGGTGCAATGCACAGGCTGTTGCCACAAACGCCTTCGATTCTATTCCAGAAAAGACAGAATGCATAGGGGAGAGAGGTGAAGGAATGCAGCAAGGCCTTAGATCCCAAAGTCCTGCATGTGGATACATGTTCTGAAGTCATGGAATGACCAACTTCCATTTCTAGACATGTGGGACTATTTCCAGGGATCACAGCCTGGAAATTTTAGGAATTCGTTACGAGAGATTTTAGTATTCCTTTGAAAGGACAGCGTATAAATAACTGCAGGTGCTAGATGATGGGTGGAGCATGGAGCATGAATGAAATGGAATGATACTAAAAAGACACTGTCTTGATAAAGGTCAGACTGTGGGGGGAAGGCCCTAACCTATGGACCATATGGAGGTGGTTCACAAGACTGAAGTGAGACAGGTCCTTACAAGTCCTTCTTACATGACAGAGAAGAGACGTCCCAGAGCCTGGTCCCTTTTCCACTTTTTCCAGAAGCACTGGCAGGGTATGGAGAAAGACTCATTTCAAAGAAAGAAATGTACTTCCCAGAGCCTGGTTAGCTCTACATCATTCTCCATGGAGACCATTGCCTCAGACATGTATGTTAACTTGCTGTGTTCTGGTTATGTTATTATTATTATTAATCTTGAAACTTTGGTCTCATCTCTGGGAGATGATTATATTTTGACCTGTGATTCACCTATTCGCTTCTAGTTTTCTGTGTGATAAGGATGTTGAACTGTTGCCAAATTTTGTACCAGAGGTGTCTGAATAGTAGTGGTAGATTATTTCTATGAAGGCTTTTAAAGCACATTAGAATCTTTTGGGATGAAAAGCAACTGTAAACCGCAGTTATGATTGTCATCCAGCACTTAGGTGTTCTTGTAACAGAATGACGAAGAAAGAAAGGCTATATAATGATTACTGACATGATTATGTGATATGTTGACCTTTGCTAACTAGCACAGTTTCTTTTTCAAGTATGAAGGTACAGAAATAATATCTGACTCAAAATTTAGAAGATTTCATTTTCATTCTCTAGAGGTACTAGCTTGTATTTCTTATTTATGTTTATCATTAATAAGGACCCAGAAGTACAGCAAGTGAGAAAGTAGTATCCCACAAGATATTCTGGAATTTCAAAGAGTGCTTTTTTCCTCAATTACAGTGAAAATCTCACTTAGACTAGAAATGGTAACCTATTTTATTTTGGAATGCCAAACAATTTTATTTTAATAATACTGAAGCAGAATATTATAATGAATTAAATGTCTAAAGAATATTATGTAAGTCATATGAAACCTTATAAATTAAATGGTAATAACAAAATTGATAAATTATTCCAACTTTTCAAAACATAAGGTTTTAATATGACAGAATCAAAGCAAAAGGTGAAACAAGATTAAGTTTTATACTTTTCTCTCAAGGGGATGAAAACTGGCACCATCTTATTTTAATTCAGAATTTCTGAATGTGAAACAGCTTTTGACCATGGGTACAATGGTTGAAAGAAAAGGGGTACATCAGAATAAGTCTTTGCTTGGTTCCTTCAGTCTAAGTAACAGTGAATGACTGCCTGCAAAGCATTTCTGTTGGCAGGTCTTAACTGCAGTAGAGGAGACATCTCTCCATCAAATTCCCACAGGCCGTGTGCCAGGATCAGAAGCTCTGCTTGGCATAGCTGCAGGTCTAAAGGGATGCAGCAATTAAGCTGTTTTCTGATCCTTAGGTCTTCACT
Source organism: Erpornis zantholeuca (assembly GCA_013400515.1). Classification (NCBI taxonomy): domain Eukaryota; kingdom Metazoa; phylum Chordata; class Aves; order Passeriformes; family Timaliidae; genus Erpornis; species Erpornis zantholeuca. The sequence continues at coordinate 334,117 of VZTN01005246.1, read as the reverse complement.
TATACAGAGTTACTGCTATGCAAGGCTAGAGTGTGAAATTACGATTGGTGTGGCATTGCACGCAACTCCACACTCGGGAAGAAAAAGGAAATGTTTGTGTGGCCTTGTCTGGTCATGTGTTTTGGAAACACAAGTACCACACAGAGTGCTCTTAGTAGAATGAGAGTATGGAATAATGAATAAGAGCACAGATACATTTTCTTGTCAGTAAATCCAGCCTTAAAGCTGGGTACTCCAAACTGTCTCCTTGTGCAGACATTTTATGAGCAATGAGAGAGGTAGCTTACTTGGAAATGTGCTTTCTAAGGTGTTTGGCTCTCAAACCTATTTTGAAAGCTTAATGTCTTTGAAGATAGGTTGAAGTGCTTCATTCATATTTGTGGCATTAATAAACTTCTCACAGAGATTGATTGTGGAATGGCATGTGTACAAACCCATAATTACTTCCTAACTTGTGCAGCCCTCTCCTTAGACCTAATTCCCTGAGCTCAGGGTTGACCCAGGGCCACCAGCAATATTATCTTGTAGTTTAACATGCCATCCTTCTGAGAATATCAAGACAGACTAGCATCAAGCAGCTGCCATCAGCAGCTCTGGACATTCAGCACCTCTGAAAATTAGCTGCAGAATATCTTAAGTCTGGTGTTCCAAAAGTGGTGAATCATAAATTAGAAGCTGAAGTTGCAAACATAACTGTGGTTCTTGAATTTTTCATAAGATCTACTAGAATTAAAGCCTTACAGAGGATAAAAATAAGTGAGAAAAATCAAAATACTTGATGTACCCTCCTGAAAAGAAGAATCTATGTGAATGATACACTAATTGTTTCAAGTAACATCTTAAAACCAATGTTGATTATTTTGAAATAATACAAAAGGATTATTAAAATATCCATTAAAATGAAGCCACACTGCAAGGTCAATAGCTAGTGTGGTACCATACTAAACAACAAAATTAACAAATCTGTTGGTTAAAACAATGAACAGTTGGTTGATAAACCTGCTGTGGACTTGGCAAGAAAAGCTGAACATCAGTAGAAGTTAAATTGGGGTGGAAATACCTGAAGAAAAAAAAAGAATGCAGAAAACTAAGATTTGAAATGCCTCATTTACCGTATTTCATTTTACAGTTTCTTACCTGAGATCCTACATGCTTATCACATTTTACAGCAAAGATATGTGATTCTACTCAATAACACAGTTTAAACAAAGAGTGAAACATAGCCTCATTTCTAAATTTGTATTGGTTCTTAATTTGGTGTCAGGTATCACAGAGAGTGATTGCTAGAGTCATATTGCATATCACATACTATGCCATACAAGTTGTAAAACAACATGTCCAGGTCTAGGAAACCCTCTTGCCTCTAATCAGGCTTGATAAATAGGAAGTCCTTAAGCTGCTGGAGCCAGAAAGATAACACCCGAATCAGTTAATGTCACAGAGCTGTCTGAAATAACCCTGGCTCTTCTGCTAAAGACTTCATGGATGGAACCACATTTGTGGTTTACTTTGGACTGGTTTTGGAGTTAATCTCATTTTCCACACCTAGCAAACTTTCACATCATGAACAAGTCTGAGAGTATTCAAAGTGGATTTCTTTTGGATGAAACTAAACCAGGACACATACTCCAGTCATGCCTCAGATGCAATGGGCTCAGTACATGGGGCCACACCAGAAACAATTTGAAGCTTCCTGAAGTGCAGCTCATGCAGACACCAAATCCTAAGCACCAGCTGCTCATGTCTAAAAATCTTTTGCTGGCCTGAATTACTTGGTAAAGCAGATGTAGATTGACTGTCCATCTGCACTGCTGCCTGGACACTGCCCCTGGGCCAGGCTGCCTACAATTCCTGTGCTCTGGCCACAGCAACAAGGCCCTTCTAAGACCTGTTTGCTTCTATGGGCTTTGCAGAGGATAACATGAGTTTACAATAGCCTTCCCCTGAGCAAGGGGTCCAAAAAGGCAGCAGACTTAAGACTGAGAGTCTTTGATCTGGCTCCACATAGTTTCGCAGTGAGTTTTTAGGACCCACATGTCCACTGGAGGTGGAGCAAGAGAGTAACAGTGATCACTGGTTGGCTGGTGCATTTTCCAAAAGAGGTGAAAAACATATGATGTTTTTTTCATTCATCATGTGTGTCTTTTACAGGATGCACAACAACATGGACTTGGGGGTGGGAGGACTTTTTGGAGTGAATCATTTGGGCTAAAGTGGACATTCCCAGAATTATTCTCTCAGCTTCTTATTTTTCTGTCTTTTTCTCAGAAAAAGAGTTTCCATTGACTCATGGAGTTCTGTTGTTCCCAAAAGGCTACCGCTCTCTATTTTCTTTTAATAAAAACTTTAATTTATTTGTCACCAGTGCTAATAAATATCCATACGGTGTTTAACAAAAATCCATATGGTGTTCCTATATGAGAATCAGCATGTGTAATCCACAGAAAGCATCCACCCGGTGGCTTTATAAGGCAGCAAGTTCTTCATAAACAAAAAGATAATATAATTGCCTCTATGGTCCTATGGAGGCAAATACTGGTGATTTCTCCTCTCTGGGTTCTGCCTGAAGCCAGAGGAAGATACTTCTCATGCCTGACACAAGGAAGAGGGAGCTTCCCACTTCACACTCTGGTGTCAGAGGTGTGCAAAGCCTTTATAGGTACCTGGCCAGTGGAGACAATGATTGTGGCAATTGTGTGCAGGCTCAGTGCATCTGCTGAACTACCTTGAATATGCTCCATTTGTTCTGTGATTCCTGCTATCAAATAGATCTCTCTAGAGGTTTTTCTTATATCTTGTTATTGCATCTTTCTGGGATCTACTCTACCTACGAACCATTGCTGACTAGTGCAGAAGTTGTGAGGGCTCGATGAGAAAAGTTCCTTTTAAGAATTGACTCTTGGGCTCTTCGTGTCCCTACAGCCCACACATCAGCAGTGCACATTTAAAACATGGTGATGGTCTCTTCCTGGTGCCTGTGAATTCTGAGGGATGTGAATTACTGATCTATTTTGGTTATTTTACTTCTGTTAGAACATTAAGTCTTGTTTTCCTTGTTTTTTCTTTTGTAAGGCAGTTGCATTAACTGATTACACCTCCTCCTTAGCAGCCCATTAATATCGATATTTTCATGTTTATTCTCATATCTCACTTAACTGTCAAAAAATAGTAGTTAGCAGTACACTTCATTTAGTCCAATGTATGAAACTAGTACTATCTCAGAATAAATTCATTATGCCTCTCATGCATGATATAAAATTTAGAAAAGAATCAGATGCTAGAAAGAAATGGAAGAGAGAAAAAAAAAGAGAGGAAAGAATAGCCATAGACACTCAGAAGCTAGATTGATGGAAATTTTAAGCTTCATTGGAACAAAAGGGAAAAAAAATCAGTTTTCATAAATAATACTCCTTCTCCTTGCATGTTGATATCATTTAAATGAGTGTTTATATGACTATTTGAATGGATGCTGGTGTCTTTCATTGCTTTGGAAAGGGAAGTTTGTACATACACTGAAGAAGAACAGAAGATAAAAAAATACAGCAGCCTTATAGGCATATGAGGGCCCCTGCTAGTACTCTCTCTGCCCAAGGAAAATGTAAGCAAATGTACGAGAAAAAAATGCCCAGTGTTTGCAGGCCTTTTTTCTCCATTTCCCACAGAATCTTAGAACAGTGGGTTAGGAAGGATCTGAAAAGATCAGACTGTGAAATTTTCAGGCAGAAATATTTGCTGGACCCTTCAAAAGGGAACTAAAAATAAGGGGATTAAAAACAAAACTACTCATGAATGATTTGGAAAAAACTGAATATTCCTCACAGTTTTAAGTGTTCTCTGTGCTTTGCACTGGTACCTCAGGACAGGATGCACCAGAACCCTGACCACTGCAAATCAGTCTTACACCAGTGCTTGTTCCTTTCTTTTTTTTTTGCAGAGGAAGGTAGTAAAACAAGAAGTGCCTGTATGGACAACATATTTCATTGTGTTTAACTAATTTAGTTATTTCCAAGACAGTACAGTGCAGTACTTACTGATACATGACATGGAGAAACTTCTTTCTTGAGCCATCATAAATTAATTTTTTTTTTTTTTTGCTTTTTGACATTGTAACAGAAAATTACATGATACTAATATTCTCCTCCAGCCAGTTTATTTTACATTGAGTATGCATGAACAGGTAGAGAAAGCTGTAAATCCTCTTCAACATAAAAAGATCTCTTTCAAATTTCTTATAAGGAACTTCTACTTGCAACATTTTTTTTCTCATAACACTGATAGCAGAACCATCACGTGATACATAGATGTTTGATAATGTTTTATTTTGGAATTTGCAATAAATGGGACTCTCAAAAGCAATCTGTGATGATCTCATTCAAATCTTACTGGCACTGCATGTCTGAAGGACATGCCACTTTGGAAAAAATCCACCTCAGAATCACTTAAGCTGTATTTCAACATGACAGTAAATCTAATTTTAAGGAGCACTGTAGAGAAACAAAACACAACAGCCATATGACATAAAGCACTGAAGCTGTACAATGTCTCCCTGTCAGTCCAAGTTGTTAAAAAACACTAAAGTAAAACCTTTGTTTTAGCAGGATTTGGGTCAGAAAGGCATCATTTGCTTGTTTATAGCTGGGATAAAGCTGAAATGCAGCTCAAGATTTAAGCCCCATGTTGTTGGGGCTGGTGTTGGTGGTTCTGTATGGCAATAGGAACATGTCAGAGTCCTTGCATTTAGTCCTGTGAGAATATGGGCTCATAGCTAGGTGGGCACCTCTTGTAGGGGTCTGTAAGAGCAACGGAGAGCTTTACCTCTCTGCCACAAGAACAAAGACATCCCTGTATTCAAAGCAGTGTATCAGGTTCACCTATTATTTCACCTCAAAAGAGGGAACTCTTGGTAGGTTTATGATGGTGTGATGTGGGTGAAGGAGTGCTTTTTTTCTGATTTAATTTTGGGTCAAAACAGAAGAACCACACTGTGACTCCAATGTTGCTACTGTGGATGCTCAGGGCATCTTTGTAATTTAATCTACTTTATCAACTATAAAAAGATCACCTAATGCAGTTGAATCATGGCAACTATCAACAAATATCTGAGTAGTCAGCGAGCTGGAGTATGATCTGCTCCGTTTGTCAAATTTGTGGAGTGAGGGCACTTTCTTGCTTTGCCTCTGCCTAGATCCATTGTAATAAATTTGGATTGTGTGTCAATTACTGCAACTTATGACTACCCATCTCTCCATTCTGAATATGTATGTGATTTTAATTTAAGGCTTCCTTACTGTAAAATATTTATTATGGGTTCTCTATTTTATCCAGCATTGAGATAGCTGCTATTTTACATTCACCTAATGTCTTCTCTTTTCAAGGTCATCAGTTTTGCGACATCGCTGAAAATGAAGTAGGACGTATGGTTCAGTTTAATCAAATTTCATGCTCTGTTGCCTCCTTCTTATGGCCTCTGTGCTAATTGATCAAGTTTTCAATTAAAATCCTCCATCTTTGTTTTAATTCTTTGTTAAGGTTTTTATTCCATTACATGGTTTCATGAGATCTAACTTGTTACAAGTACAAACTGTCTTTGCTTTTCCGACTGCCTAGTTACAATTATTTAGCTATATAGTTATAATTTAGCTATATAGTTCATCTCATTTCCCCTCTCTTATTATTAAAACCCTCAGTGAACTAGCTTAATCTTTTGGATTTGGATTTAATCTGTTTAGAATCTGTTTAGATTTTTTTTAGAATCAAAAAATTTGATTCATTTGTCAAGGCGAGATTAGTTTACCTCATGAACTGTTATGGTTAAAAAATCTCTCTGTATCTCAGCAGTTTCCAGCCATCTTGCTTAGCCACAATTAAGAAAATTGCTGTTCCTAAGGAAGTACTGAAATGACTCTCACTATTAAATGGGGCCATGTCAGGCATGTGCAGAAAATGCTGCCTTATAGAGAGTTTTTCCTAACAAGCAGTGATTCTGTTTCCATTCCTTCATTGCTTTTGTATGGATCAAGAAAATGTTAATATGGTAAATTTATAATGGTACTTGAGGTTGTTTACTCATTCCCTAGTTCATAACTATATGTTTCCGCCCCTGAGTAATACTATATCAAACGTTTTTTGAAATCCACCAACATGTTCATTTTTAAAGATCAAATGATCTTTTGAATCAAATGTTTTATAAAAGGCCAAAGAAAATGTGCTAGCAGAATCCATATGAGTACAATTTTTTTCAGGGTGGCTTTGCTCAATTAGGGACGGATCATTTTAACTGGTGGACTTCCAACTCAAGTTCTTATGCTTTCAATTCCGATGAAAATATAGACCAGATAGTTCCCTGAAACAACTGTGATAACTGCCAGCAGTCTTAAAAGGTTTATGGTTTACACTCTTTGTGGTATGAAAAAATCTCACTTTATGATAATCTTCAAATAAAGTGTGAAAGTCTATAAAACATTTTACATGCCTCTGTTGAAGATGCAAAATCAGGTATCCTTTCAACCTCAGCTAGCTGAATGTTAAAAGAAAGCTAATATGTTGGTAAGACTGACTAGCAGACCTATTCCAGAGTCTGTGCTTGTGCATTTTTGTATGCTGTTTTAGTATAAAGTCCTGTTCCTAAACACTTGCTCTCATGTTATGTTGAAGAGATGTGTTGTGGTTTGACACTAGCCAGCAACCAAGTACAACACAACCACTCGCTCACTGCCCCGCTCACAGGGTCAGGAGAGAACTGGAGGGGTAAAAGTGAAAAAAAACATGGATGGGGATAAAGACAGCTTCCTAGGGAACCCAAAAGCTAAGCAAAGCAAGGAATTCATTCACCACTTCCTGTGGGCAGGCAGGTGTGCAGCCATCCCCAGGAAAGTGTAAAGGTGATTGCGGACAAACGATGTCACTCTGAACGTCTCCCTTCCTGTCCTCCCCAGATTTCTGTGCTGATCCTGATGCCACATGGTGTAGGATATCCCTTGGGTCAGCTGGGATCCACTGTCCTGGCTGTGTGCCTCTTGTGCAGCCCCTGCCCACCCACTGGTGAAGCAGAAGAGTGCTTCACTCTGTGCAAGCAGCAATAACAGCAACATCTCCGCATTATCAACACTTTTTGTGGCACAAATCCAAAACACAGCCCCCTACCAGTTACAGTGAAGAAAATTAACCCTACCCCAGCCAAAACCAGCACAGCATGCTGCAAAGTTCTGTGCTTTGGGAATCTTCTTGTCCTTTCATGTTGACTGTTCAGGCAGTCACCTGGAGAAAACCGATGCGTTGGGAGTACTTGAGCCTTGGCAGTCAGCTAGAATGAGGTAAAATCCTGCTTCTACTGCAGGGGGTGCCAAAATTTCTGCTGATTTCAACATAGTAGGTATTCCATCCTTCCACCCAAGAGGAAATAATTCATAGATGTTGGTATCATCTGTGGCATCAAATTCTGTTTGGTATCCATTGGGTTTCTTTGGGCAAGCCCACTCACTGACCACAATAAACAACAGAAGTATCAATATCAGCAAAAATAATCCTCTTTGTAGAGGCCCTCTTCAGCCCTCTTCTGAGGCTTTTTTAAAGGATGGTAAGGTTCATCTAGCCTGTAGCTGGTTTTCAACAATAGTCAAATAATGAATGCTTGAGGAAGACACAATAACAGGGCAAGTATATGGTGCTGCCTCCCTGGCATATTCTCCCTGCTTCCAGCAATCTGTAGTTCAACAAATTCCTTGGTTATAGACATTATTTTTGGGTTTACCATCCTTGGTGCAATAATTTCCATGAATTGGCCCTGTTGCTTTTTGAACTGGTAAGAATAAATATTATTTAGAATAATCTTGGGAAAAAAAATTCTCAGTTTAATTGTGTTGCTTGAAAAAAATGCCTTCTTTTTGTTTTCAGCCTGTCACGTGATAATGTTATTTTTTGCCCCTATTTCTTGCACTGTGAAAAATTGAATAATTTACTAATGATCTTCTCAATGTTATTGACATTTCTATTAATTTGTGTCACGTCTACCCATGGTTGTCATTCTTCTCTGCAGAAGAGTCTTAATCTAGTTATTTCTACTTTGGACATTATTCTTGTCTATGTGATACCTTTATCTGAGTGTTTTCTCACCCTTGTACAGCCTTTCTGACCTGAAAGTCAGAACTGCAGGCAGTGTTGAGCTACGGGCACACCATGGGTTTAGAAAAAGAAATAATTACATTTGCAGCCTGATTCTCTATTTCTTTCCTGGTATTTCCAAGCATCCCCAGTGTTTTTCTTGGGCCAACTGATGTTTTTATGGAATCAGCTGCTGTAACTGGAAGTTCTGATTCTGGGCACAGGGAAGATAGTTCAGAGCCCATCCTTGCACACATCAGGTTAAATTGTGTCTCCTGGTGCATCACTGCATATTTACTGACACTGCATTTTGGCTTTCATTTGGTTATTCTCCACTATTGTGCTATATTTCTGTGTGTTTTTACAGCACAGAAATTTTTCCCCTCCACTCTTCTGAATAACTGAGCATTAACCAATTCGTCCTCTCACTCTTCACTCTGTTTCTTTTTTGAGCACTTTTGAAAATATTTATTAAAAGCCCTTTAAGAGAAAGCTTGTTGAAAGCTTTTTGAAAGTCTTTACACTATGTGGTGAAAAGCCTTTGAAAAGGCTTTGTACTGTCCATGCACAATTCCTACAAGTGAAATTATCTCAAATGGGAAAATGCTTTTGCCTGAATGTCTCCGCCCTTCACTTCTCCTCCTCAGAACAACAGGTCAATAATGCCCCTCTTTTGCAAGTTATTTTAGGGTTTTGGGGAGTAAAGATCATACAAGTGCTGGCCATTAGTATTTTCTAATCTAGCTATTTCAGTAATGACTCGCATGGTGAATGCCTGAAGGGAGCCATAGGAAGAGCACAAGCTATTCTTTAATTGCATCTGGCAGCCATAATAATTAATAATTGTAAAGCAAATGTTGTCTACATTTGAAGTACGCAACTACTAAAGTGAAAGAAGATTATAATGTCTCTTTGCTTTTAAAAATCCCTCAAAGCCATTATGTTCTTTAATAAGCATATTCTGGAGTGTATTTTCTTATGCAAGTGGGCAATTCAAGAACTGCAGAGATGAATACACTGCATTATACATTTAAATCAAGATTAAAATAAATTCAAAGACAATTGAAATTATTACTAAACTTAATAAAGAAAATTCCTGTATCCTTCCCATGGTTATTCAACACTGCTTAGCTTGCAAGAAGAGTAAAAAAATTCATTCCCCATCCTAACAAATAAAGATGGCAGCAATAAACCTCTTTTATTGAATGTTTGATTATTTTAAGAAAACCTGCTTGTTTTTTAAAATGTATGCTCTCTTCTCTCTCGACATGGTGAGCCACAACACGTAATAAATTTTAAACCAATTTTGTCTGTGAATGCACAGAATCGATTTAAATAGCATTTAGTTGCACTGGATTGTTTTAAGAGGACAGTAGCTCAGCAAGTAGGAAACCTTGTGAGCCTCCACTTGCTCTCTGCTGAAAGCTAAGCCAAAGTGAGCTGAACCTGATCTGGTTTTCTCATCCCAACCCAAGTAAAATAAGAAGTTCAGCTATTTCAGAAGGAGATTTGGAACCAGACTGGTGCGTGAGTTGCAACCTGGAGGGTGGTCCCCAGCACCCCTTATCTACCAGAGAGAGTAGAGCCAGCGTGGGTTGTTTTCAGCCTTACCTTATTTCTTCAACCAGTCACATGTGAGCTGGAAAGTGCTCTATGAGAGCCACCCACCCTACAAATCATAAACAAAGCTCTCTTGGAGTCTTTGGCAACCATTAGCATCAATATCACTTCTGCAGACAGAGCTTGGACAAACTCCTATTTCCTTATTAGTTTCACCTTTAACTCTGCTATCACTCTGCATTCTGCGTATTCTAGAACAGTAGGCACTGTTCTCTGATCATGGTAAACCCAACATGCACAGATGAATTTACCTTTTGCTAGAAAATTATAATTTATTTATTCATTCCCCTTTTCATTGTGCATGCTTCTCTTACCCACTGAGATTACTACCTTCCTTGCAAAAGAGTAACAGCGAGATAATGATTAACCTTTCAGGGTCCTTCTGGTCTTTAAAAATTTGATTGGCCATGGCCAGAGTGCCATGAGATGACACAGAACACAGAGTTGTAACAGCAAGTACCTTTCACACCAGTGACTTTGTATGTGGACAAGAAATCACATTGAATTTAAGGTTAATACTCTTATTTAACCTAATAAACACATTTGGCACAGGCTACCCTACGTTAGCTATTTATGGTGACCCTTTTAAGCCAATTTGTCACTACAAAACTAGCCAAAGATACCATGATTCTTCTTAACAGCTGAAGAACACACTTGTAATCTCTATTTCAGAAGCTGCTGTGGGAAACAGCCTCATAGCTGTTTCTTCTCCCATCCAGCTGGCTTCTGCTAAGCTAATGGTTGCTGTATTAAAAGACAAAAATTGCTATTCTTAAATTTAGGTTTTATTGAATTTGATGATTCTATTTTTAAAGCTGCACTTCAGTTAATGGTCCAAACAGATCAATATTTATAACCGGAGTTGAGCAAATGAAATACATTAATAAGTAAAATATATACACTTGCACTTTCACATAAAACTTAATTAATCTGATGTGATTTGTAGTTATTTTAATTGGAATTATCAGCTAAGGAAAATAAAGTCTTTTCTTCTCCCTCTAAAAAAGGAGAAATTCTGGATATTTCCAAAGAACACATACCAGATTCTGATTTAGTAGTGTTTTTTTAATAAATTAATTAAGCTCAATTTCTTCAAGAAATGCTTTCAATTTAAAGAAGTGAAAGACCAGTGCCATACCTTTAGGAGACAGTAGCAGTGAAGCTGGTCCTTCTGCTAAGGGTTGGCAAAGAGTCAGCTGAAGATAGAGTAGCTTCCTTTCAATGCTCAAGGTCTTGTGCCATCCCTGAGAAAATAAGCCTAACCACTCAAAAGTCTGAATTAGCTGAAAATTGGTTCTGGAGTTAGCTAGGTCAACCTCAGTTCTGCATCCTTTGCATGGAGCTCTTCCAAGATGTGTGAAAACTAATCTAGAGCAAAATTTCCCATGATGTGTTTGTGCAGTCACCCTCTCCATCATGTCAAGGTCTTCTGCAGACATGATAAAAGTGTCTAAAATAAATGCACATGTCATATGCATTTCCTTTTCCATGTGTATGTGTTCTTACTCTTTTGGTTAGGCAGACAAGAGTAAATTTCTGTCACCTTTCTCTTCCTTCTTTATTTTGACTCCTGGAGCAAATTTGTCTGATCTGTGGGCTGCTTTGTTTAGGACAGTGATAGCTTGATCCCAGATGCATCCCTTGCTCTCCCAGACTTTCAGAGTTCTCTCTCTATCTTGGGAAAGAGGATTCAGGGACATACAGTATCAGGTCATCACCCCTGGCTTTATACAGTCAGAAAATCTCCTATCAAGTGCAAAGTGTTCCAGGGATGAGAATCTGGTCCCATAAATAGGATAGGAATAAAATATCTCTATTCTATATAATCAGAATTTTGTAAGACCACAGCTCACTTGCTTTTGTGTCTAGAAAAACAAACATATCCTGCTTTTTCCTTCATCTCAGTTGTTAGACCGAGAACGTGACACTAGTAGATGCCATGTTGTACTTGTCTTTATATACTAGGTGGTCAAAATGGATATTTATCTAAATCACAAATACAAGTATCTGCATGGAGAGATGTAATTTCTTCCTAAATCTTTCACATGCCGTTTGGTCCATGTTAAGTTGCTTCCACACAAACACAAAATAAAATTAATTCTCAAAAATAGTTGGCAGCAAGACAATCCCTCCCTTTTTACCTGTCCTTAAAATTTGTTATAAAAAATGGTTGAACTGCTAATGAAGATGAAACAAACCTCTGAGACACTTTTGAGAATATGTTTGTTGTCAAGTAGAATTTTAGAGCAGCTCTTTCATGAAGGAGTATTCAGAGACTTGCTGCTCTAACAAGAAATGAAAAGTACACATTCTTGTCTCATGTCTGTAGATTATCAATGCCCCCTATGCAAAAAGGGGGATGGATTTTCCCCCTTGATTTCCTATAGCAATAAAGCAATGGCATCTGATTAACTAATTAAGTTTTAGATTTCCCATGAAGGAAAAATTCTCGAAGTTCTCAAATTCACTCTCAACTCGAATTCATTTCCAAAAAAGCCATGTCTAGGATGCTGGTAGAAGGCTGGACACTACAAGGCTTTTTGCAGTTCTGAATGGTGCAGCTGGTGTTGTCAATTCAGTTTAGACAATTTTAAAATACCTGAGAATCCCTGGGGGAAGCTGTTTTGCGGTTCAGTAGGCTTGGCAAGGGTGGCAGTTCTGTCCAGGTTGCCAAACTCTTTTGCTTACTCATGGGGAAAGTGATGCCCATCTGTGAAGAGTAACACTTAATTTAAACTAAAAGAGGGCAGGTGTAGATTAGATATTAGGAAGCAATTCTTTACTGTGAGGGTGGTGAGGCACTGGCACAGGTTGTCCAGAGAAGCTCTGGATGCCCCATCCCTGGGAATGCTCAAGGCCAGGTTGGCTGGCATTTTGAGCAACCTGCTCTGGTGAAACCTGTCCCTGCTCATTGGAGGGGTGTTGGAACTAGGTAGCCTTTAAAGTCCCTTTCAACCCAAATCATTCTATGATTTTTCTCATCAGTGGCTAGATAAACAATAGTTACAGATCAAACTCAAAGAACCTCTCCCCATGCCAAGCTTTGCCTCTAGGACCATCAGCCCAATGCATTCTGCTCTCTGATTTGTCTCCATTTCTCAGCCTAAACACAGGACACACAATGTCTGTTCTTGAAATCTTGCAGTTTTCAAGACTTCATTTTCAGCTCTTATGTTCACTTCAGGAAAGCCTGACTGCTGTCTCCACTTTTAATTCTTCCTTTCTTTCTTTCCATTGTACTTAAGTCCAGAGAGAAACCAGTAGCACCTGTGGATTTTGGCATGACTCTGACTTAGATGGCAAATGGGACAGGGAGGAATGGCATCTGTGTGGTTGGTCCTTCATGACTGTAACTACGTGCTCCTAGAAATGAGGAACAGGTGCAAAAAATCAAGGTGTGCAAGGGCCAAATTCTTCCTGCTCAGTGCAGATTTCTGTGGGAAGTTTGCACAGATCTGCAATGCTCTGTGCCTGGCTGTCTGTCTGTTGGGATTCTTCAGCTACCCAACGACATGGGAATCTGACCCTGTGGCAAAATTTAGCTTGAGAAATTGAGCTTTTGTAGTTCTGCTTAAGTTTCTACCTTTTCTGGTTGCATAGCACCTGACCTTAGTGTAACCCAGTGCTGTACTATCTTTCCCAGCCTACACCCTGACAGCTTTTAAAAGAGGCGTGAATTTTCTCTGTTATCTCTGTTGGATGTGTAATACCCAACACCTAAAATCCAGCTTACTAACTGTATGCTCCTGCTCACTTCAGCTAATGGAGACAGCTAATAAGGTTCTTTTACTGTATGTTCCCAGAATACATTACACAGTCTGTGTTAGACTCTCTGCATACTTGTTTGATGCACAGACAGGTACTGGTAGAGTGGGAGTGAAAGAACAGGTTAGGAATTTCAGCTTATTTAACAAGCTGTTTTTACCTTTGCCTGACAAAGGAAGTAGAACAAGAACCTATATTACAACTCTTTCTTGAAGATAAAGCCACCTACCTTGTTCTGGTTTGATTAGTCTGATCCAACGTTTCCATTTCTGGCTCCCAAAATTGATTTACCTATTTTTCATGAGATTTTGCAGCACAATGGTGACAGAAAATAGATTGTGCCGAAATCATGAAATTTACTCCATTCCAAAGTAAAATAAAGATAAGGCAACTAATTAGAGACAAATACTCTCTTTCTAAGCGAATTTGTTGAAGATGCCACAGATGTCACTGTTACACAGGATCTTCTCAGAGAATTTAAGTCCAAAGACTTAGAGACACCACCCAAATTTCCCATACTGTAAAAACCTGCAGGTTTGTGTTGCCATAGGAGACATTGGCCTTCACTTGGAGTCCCTCAGGTGTGGTAATAAATAATACCATGAAACAATACAATAATGAAATCATGGTTACTGCTGCCCAAGAGTGCTGTGCATGTATGTACTCTTGTTTTTCAACCGAAACAAATCACACCAACCTTTATGACTCTCTAATCTAGTTATACTTGGTGTTAACACTGGGAAAAGCTCCAGACCCCACAGACATTTTACAAGTGAAGAAAGGCCCAATTTTCTATTTTCATACCTCTTTAGTTTTTCCTAGAGGTACCCAACCCAAGAATCAATTGGGTTTTAAGTGACATAGGTTACAGTGTCACCACGTAAGCTGCCATAGTTTTCTGAGATGCGAAGATGTGTCCTTTCTTTTTATTTCAAAGTCTTCCCTTTTACACAAGGAATTCTCAGACATATCAAATCAGAAAAAAATGAGTATATTATCTACAGATATTATCTACCTGACTTCCAGTCAGTGTTAAGACCTGAAAAAATAAGTCTTCAGAGCTCACCTGACTCTGCTCCAGCTGCCTGGTAGCCTAAGTAAATAAAGTGATTTCACTTCAGGAGATCTTAGATTTGATTTCATTACCAATGTAAGGATTTCTGTGGGCACATAGAACTCATATTCTTTTTAAGTCACCTCTGATCTTAACTGCTTTCCAGGAAAATGAGATTTTGTATTTTACACTTAAATCGTGATTTGGATGATGGAGAGTGCAGAGCATGACTGATGTGGCAGGCGGGTGGTATGTGCTGCAGCCTTCCGAAAGCGTGTCCCACAGAAGTGGCTCGGTGGTGTGACACACATACACACCCACCCACACACACCCACACACACCCACACCCACACCCACACCCACACACCGGATAGCTGATAAGAGCTGACGGCAAAGAGATGTGGGAAGGGCCTTCGTAAGGGGTTCCATGGGAGACATTTATTACAGCCATGCGCAGGAAGGGGTCCAGGGACAAACACAAAGATGAAGAGCCAGAACAATACAGCGTCTGGGTTTATATATTGGGTCATAGGGGTGGAAAGAGGACACCAGGGACCAATGGTCTAAGGGCACAAGGGCAGGACACAGGTGGGGCTATGGTAAGAGAGCCAATAGAGGTATAGTGGGGAGTGGCTGAGGAACAAGGATCAGTGGGGAGCAGGGAATGGAGAACATTCTAGGGCAGGCATTTATATGGTAGAAAGGGGCAGGAAGGCTGACAGGCCAACTGGGGAAGCAGAACTGGGATATATTAACATAATGCAGGAGGTTATTCTGGGAGAAGCCTTTTGTGTCTCCCTGACCTTGGGGGTATCTCTGGGCCTAGGGTCTGTCCCTCCACTGCGCTCTCCTGTTCCCTTGCCCGGCAGGCCCACCGGCCTCCACATATCCTCCTTTGCTTTTGTCTTTTCTCGCTCAGAAATTCCCTTTGTAATCAGCTGCTTGCTCTCATTGACTGTAATGTAAGGAAAACAGTGCTAGACACAGAGAGGACTAACGGGAAAGGTCAGGTGAATGAGTAGACCTCTGGAATAGAAGCTGGGTTTGAGGAATAGGATGAAGCAAGCTACAAAGCCAGGACAAGGTGAGCATCCCAAGTGGGATTTGGCATCAGCTTGGTGGCTTGGTGGCTGATGCTGCCCTGTTGCAGTGTTCCAGGCAATGCATGGTTATGTGGGCAAAGGAAAGAAACCCCACCAAATCCTGCTGCTGGTAGAGAGAACTTTTGGTAGAGAGAGTTTTTGAGTCAAAGGTCTGAGAGACAGTTCTCTCATCTTAAAGGGAAAGACTCAAAGCAGGAGCACTGTGGCTTCTTCTCATTCCTGTAGTTCTTTCCATATTCTAAAAAGCAAGTGAACATTTTCTGCCCAGACTGAGCATCCTCAGGGTAGGGAACTGAGTGGCTCGGCCATGTATCAACTTGCAATGTGTATATCCCTGCAGTACAAGTCAACAGGCATTTGTTTCCTGGGCCATAAAAGACCAAGGAAACATATCATTATTATTACTATTAGTTTTATTGTTTTGTATCTTAGGCTTGTATAGGGGCATTGTGATTTTTTTTTTTTTTGAAGAAGAAAGAAGATTAAGTGATCTAATAATTTGTAATAATGAGTGTTATGTTTGTGGGTACTGCAGGGCGTTATATTATGGCTTTTGGGACCATGCTTGCATTTTATAGGGGAATAAATAAATAATCATTTGTGACTTTAAAATGTAACAGTCTTCAGCAGGGAAGGACAGAGAAATGAATGTTGATTCAGAAGGGAACTGCTGTTCCAATTTGCCATAATTTTAAGAAAAGAGATCTGTTGAGTGCTTACAAGAGAACAATGTGTAGTTAATACTTCAAGTTAAGTACTGTCTTGATTTTTTTCCTCTTTATTCTTGGATCCAATTATGAGCAATCTACAGAAATAATGAGAAATTATTGAAAGTTTTCCAAATTTCAGACCTTTTTTAAGGTGATAAGAAGGAGCCCTACATTTTAATACCTTTATAACTTTCTTCACTTTTCAAATCTGCATGAACTTCCCTATACAATTCACCTCTGAACTTACACTGTAAAATCTGATTTATTACAACAAATTATGGCCAGCTGGATATTGATTTACTCACACCAAATGATAATATGTTCTAAGAGTGGGACTCTTATGCGGTAAAATGCAACTTAGATTTTCAAAGTCTGGACTTATAGCAATAAAATAGGTTAATTTGAAAGGCTTTCTAGAACTGAAGAATTATTAATATTCCCTGTTTTGAGGAAAATTAGGTTGAATTATTCCTAATGAAAATATTGTTGTAACTTTAATTGAATATGAGAGCTTGCTTTGGATGTTAAAAAATATTGTAAGTATTCTACCTTCCTTTCAGTGAAGCAGTAATTCACAAGAGTAGTCAGTGATATTGCTCTCAAAGAGGAGCTGAAGTCTCTTCTGGCCTTTAATAATTATAGGTCATATTTTGCCCCTTGCTGTAAAACAGATCTTCTCACTTCAGGAGGTACACTGCTGACCACTGGTGTGAAATTCAGCTTCCAGCTGGCATAGTTAGCCTTGTAAAAAGTGAGTACAGTTATAAAATTCTTCTAAGGGATTTTGTAGCCTTTTCTAGGCATGGGAGGCTCAACCTGTCATGCAGGGAAATTCTGGAGTTCCAGGATGAATGCCAGTCTAGATCCTTTGGCCTCAAAATTGTTCCTAAGGCAGCCAGAAAATCATAGCTTAATCTATGAAATTGATATCATCATGTTTCTAGTTCACACTAACATGACAATTGTCCTTCAGTGAAGTTAGTAACACAGTTTGAGTAGCAAATCAGTACTCAGCTGCAGTAAGTTTTCTTCTCAGGAAAGAACCAAATTTTATTCAGGTGTGGTAGAGAACATATTGCACCAATTCCCATTGCTGCAGCCACACTGCAGCCAGGGGAGTTCACACAAGGGGTGTACAGCAGGACAACATCTGGCACTGCAGCACCCCTCAGCCACACCCCACCTTTCAGGGTAAAAGCACAGAATCCTAGAATTGGAAGAGGTTGGAAGAGATCATTCAGTTCCAGCCCCTCTGCCATGGGCAGGGACACATCCTACTGCACTAGGGCCACCTTCCACCAGACCAGGTCTTTCCCATCAGAGACCCATCCAGCCTGGCCTTGAACACTTCCAGGGATGGGTCATTCACAGCTTCTCTGGGCAACCTGTCCAGTGCTTCACCACCCTCACAGCAAAGAATTTCTTCTGGATACATGAGCTGATGGAAAACCAGCACGGCAAAGGATTCTCTTGTGTCAAAGTAAGGACTGGGGAGGGTGAGGTGCTCTCACAGTACGCCTGTTCTACACTTGAGACCTGGAGAAAACTGCTGTAGCAGACACTGTCTTTCTGAACACCTGCAGGCTGAGTGCTCTGTGGAACATGTGCAGTCAGCCTGCCCTAGATTCCAAGTGTGTGGAAGGTGTGCTAGCAAAGGTTCTCATTAGCACCATGGAAAACCACTCTAGTTTGGAGAAAAACTATTAACAATTGAGCAGACACAAGGAGTGTGTACCACTGGTGGCTTTGTGTGGTTTATATTTAGTTGTTTTACTGATGCCTCGTTGCTGAGTTTATCTGTATTTTCAAGAGTACATTGACATTTTGTGGTTAAAGATTAGTTCACTGCATGGTTGCACTTGCACATGTCCTTCCCTCTTGAGAATTCCTTGTGGGATGTTAATTTTCCACTTCTAAAATGTTATGTCATCTTTTAAAAGAGAAGTATTATACAGGAACCGGTGGATACAGCCTCCAGGTGATGCATTTATCATTTTAGAGTGTAGAGAGTGAGGGCAATATTTGTTGAAAGTGCCAGATACAAGCGATTGAACAAGAAAATAGCAGTGGCACTTCCAGAGGGGTAGACATACCAGAAATAAAAAGATTTTGTGGCATCTCATACACAGAACTGAGAGTCCTAGACATTAGCTAACACCAGAGTCCATGGCTCTATCCAGATGTCCAAAGCACAAGGGAGTCAGTGGGAATGGACATCACAAAGCAAGAGACAAATGACCAAACTTGGTGCTTCTGTATACTCTGACTCAATAATTTCCCTCATGCCAGGGGAAATATTCCTGTCAGTATTATTTGTAGCAATATTTGACTCAAATTTTGGAAAGCAATGTTAGCCTTTTACACAGTAAACATTCCGTTTTCTGTTTACCTTCTTCATGTTACTGTTTTAAAGTTTATACTGTATTAAATAATACAATAGTACATTTTTATTAAATTGAGGAGACACTTTTACATTCAGTTATTAGCTGTTTAGGCATTGGTAAATGGGCTGTTCTCAGAGATGCTGATCTTTGGATATCCTTTTTCTCTCCAAATGCACATTCCAAACCACATACCATTTCCCTTTAAATCTTGCTTGTTCAGCCTTTTGGTTTGTCTTTTTTGGTGTGTTTTTTGTCTTTTGGGTTTTTTTTGGTTTGGGTTGTTTGTTTTAACAGAAAATTGTATTTCTATCTGCACTTTTTCAGTGTGTTTGTTTTTGTTGGGCATGGTATGCATCGATATTTTATTAATGTTCAGAAGCAGTGTTTTATATGATTCCTTATGATTCTTTCTCTCTCAGAACACAAATCTGAATTAGCAAAAAATAATATATAAGAAAATTTTTTAGTGGTTGCTGTGATCAGTAGAGAGCTTGCACAGAGCCTTCCAGAAACTCTTGGCAGGACCCTGAGATGATCATCACAGACGAGCGGCTGATTGCAGAGCTGAATCAATCTGTGATTACATTACAATATAAGGGCCAGTTTCTGCAACCCCTTATTCATGCAGGCAATCCTAATGGAGGCAAAGCTAAGAAGGAGAAGAAAGCTGAAATCATCAAATTCTTTTCAAGCAGAAAAAACGTCCTGTGGAGTGAAGGGGTTAATGCCTTGAAGACTGCCTTTTCCCCACACTTTCCATCAGCTGTATACAACGTGAAATGAAGAGAATAAATTTATTGTTGCTAATGGCTTAAGCAAAAGCAACCTCTGTAAGGCCTGGCCCCAAAAATACTGAAGGTATTGCTGACTCATTCTGCAATTCAGAGGTTGTTTCTTCCAGTAATCTGTTTAACTTTGAAAGACAAATGGAAAGTTAAGTTCCTTAACCAGGAGTCGCTAGTACAGATGGATATTTTAAGGCATATTGATCTGAAGCTTTTATTTGAAAAAAAACAGTATTCTGATGTTGTATTTTTAATGCCATATATAACTGCAATTAACACGTTTCTATCATTACCTCTATCCCAGCTTAAAAATATGGAAATGTGACATCATGAGTTCTAAAGGCAGAGGAACACATGATTAAAATGTTAAAGAAAACATCGTGGATTGGGTAATTTCAAAGTTTGAGGCTTTAAAGCCTCCAACTTTGCTTATTTTATTATTCAGAAAAGCATTTAAAAATCCACACTTAAACTGTGTTTTTAATAAAGCCTGTCCCTATGCAGTGCATTTAAACTTATGCTAAAAGCTCTGGTCAGGTTGCACTGATGTGGATAGAAAAGGTGTATCCAAACCGATCAGAATGAAAGCAAATGTGGGCTGATGCAAAGGCCACTGATACCCGAAAGGGATCATTCATTTGTTCATTCCATAGCTCTCTAATGTACTCCTAAATAAGGGCAGGGCAGTATTCAGGTGAAAAAAAAATACAGGGGATGCAGTCTATGCCCTACCTGACCTTAGATTTTTCACAGGGAAAAGTTTGGAAAAAGTTTTTGAAGCACTTTCCATCTGGAGAAATATCTGTCATTTCCCCCCAGTTTCTTGGTCCTATATTATGGACAGTCTTGTTTCTCTCCAGGACCTCTGCATTTCTGGAGACTGTCTCCAGGCACCCCTAACTGCTACCACCAACCAGCTCCACATGTGGGTTTAAGGGGGAAATTTCAGGATCATCTTGGGGGCCCATGACAGGTACTGGATAATCAGGAGATGGAAGGAGAATGTAGGAAGAGCAAGTTAGTTTAAAATTTCTACTTTTTTTTAAATGGATAGAATCTGCATATACAAGTATGGAAAGGTTCAATTTCAACTGTTAATGATGTTTTTTTACTTACACAGCACACAGCAGTGTTGTCCTGAGTGCACTGAAGAGTATGGCTCTCAGTGTTTTCAGTGACTTTTCATTTGAGAAGCAGGTGAGAATTCCCACTGGACACTGGTCCAAGGGTGCAAGAGGGATGTGTGTGCTCAGGGATTTGTGCAATAAATGTACCTAAGCCTGCATGTGTTCTCGGTCCTGCAAACTCTTATTAAAAACAATATAAAGCTTCCAGTCTTTCAAGAGGCTTTAAAGCAGACTTTTGAACATGCACATACTGAAGGAACACAAAACCAGGAAATTCAGGGGTTCAGGGCTATGGTATAGATAATGGGTTTTTTGGACCAGAGTAGAAGGAGTTAAACAGCAGTGTCACACTTGAAGTAGTGTCACACTGGAATGTTGCCAATCCTGTTGTTTGTCTCAAGGTTTTGCATACAGAGAAGTTATGGGATGCAGTCTGATTCAAAGCTATGCAAGTTAGCTATGGTTTGGCAGCCTCAGGACTGTGTTTACACACTATTTTGCATTTCGGTTCAAATAAGTTCTCCTGAAGTTTCCTGCAGAGCTACAGCAAAAGCAATTATATATTTTCCATAGGCTCCATGGCTCTCTGGGAGAACCAGCTACACAGTCTGTCTAGAGTGGAGGGAATTCTGTCATGAATTGGAAAGGAAGAATGGGAAAACGTTGCAGAAATAGCCTGTCCTTTGGGCTGGTATAATTTTCTGTCACTGGCCAGAAATAGGGGGACGTTCAAGCAAAGATGACTTAGTGCTCTGCTTGATAAAATGTAGTAATGCTGACTGAGGAAATTCACTCAAATATTAATAAAAATGGAAAACTCCGAAATCAAGGCATTTGCAGGTGAGTAGAGAGGCTTCATCTTCCTTCCCACAATTTGCTGTCCGTCCTTGCTGAGGCGCAAATGACCATAAATGGACACATGGATACACAGATAAATGACTGTTATCACAGCAATTGGCTTTATATGTCCTGTGCAAATGGTAGGAGGAATATTAATACAGAAGCAACAACTGGGTGGAAGCCACTGTAGCAACAGCCCTTCTTGGTGATGTGCTGCATCCTAAGCTGATTTTTAGTAAATGTTTACCCTTGTGTATCACTTGTGTATGACTGAGAGGCATTCATGTCTACTCTATGATTTTGTCAGCTCCTGCAGCTTGAAGCACCACGAAGCACCCTGAATTCTGCCATGCAAAAGCTGATGTATTCTCAGTGTAGGGGCGTTGCACAAGACCCCTTCCATTCCCCAAAAGACACCTACCCTGAAACACATCAGGGTGTCTGGAGTTTCACCTTTGGGGGAAAAAATAAAAGGGATGTACAGTTGAATATTGCACTGGAAAGAGAGAGTTGTGTGAGAAAAGTATGGTCCTAAATGTTTGGAAGGATAAAAATTAAGTCTTTTTTTTTTTTTTTTGTGAGCTCTGTGCAACAAATTCAGTCCAGGAATTAGTTATCCAAATTACCTCTTCCTTTTATCTAACGTAAAAACCACTGTCACACTCTTAACTAATGTTTCATTTTTGTTTGTAAATGTGATATCGGATACTTCATTAGGCCAATGATTATCCACACATTAGTGTGAACTTTTTGAAGTATAATGGTAACTTGTTAAATATATATTACTGCTGATAATTAGTAATCTTTTTTTATGTGCATCACTGGTCCTGCAGAAAATATGTTTGCAGTACTGAATGGTGAAATTCAGGGGAATTTACATCTCACAAAACCTTGACCTTCCTCAGCTAGAATTTTCCATGTTTTGGATACTCAGTTATGCTCTACATTTCTAAGAAGCTGCAATTTTGAATTTCCTGCTAACTCAATACCTTTCTGTTGTTTGTGAAGCAGAAAAATTGCATCCTTTGTGTCATTATTACGAAAACATTTAACTCTCTTTTGATGCAACTAGTTCTGTGTGGAATCCTTGCTTTTTTTTTTTCTTTGGAAATCCAAATAGCAGGCATTTGATTCCACAGCTGAAATGCTCTGCGAGGACATCAATTTTTAAAGATCCAAGTTTGATGCATATTTTCCATTTCACTCTAGAAATTTGAATGACAAAATACTAAAGAAAATTTGAAGATTAAATATTAATTCCTGCTGGACACTTTAGAAGTACTTTCCTAGCCTGACCTATTAGTTTTATTACTGTACAAGACTGTGTTGCCCATAAATTTTTATGTGTGTGTCCATATATATAGGAAGGTACCCATCTACATATGCTCCCTATATATACAATTTATATGCCCATTAAGTACAGAACCATATGTTTTACAACAGTATGGCTTCACTGTTATTCAGTAGCTGTTAAACATTTCAGAAGCTGAGGTACATCATGTAATCATAACT
Source organism: Erpornis zantholeuca (assembly GCA_013400515.1). Lineage (NCBI taxonomy): Eukaryota > Metazoa > Chordata > Aves > Passeriformes > Timaliidae > Erpornis > Erpornis zantholeuca. The sequence goes on along the minus strand of VZTN01005246.1, from coordinate 311,117 downwards.
ATGGTCCTTCACCTATTGCAGTCTCTGACAGGGTGATCATGAATTACTTCTCAAATAATTCATCCACGTGCAGCTTAATATTTTGGAAGCTGCAGTGCTTTAAACCTAGAAAATTCTCCAGTCTCTCTGCCAGAAACCTATCTTACATGATTCGAAGTCAGTGAAAGGGTTCTTACTGACAGGATGCAGAACTCCACTCCTTAAGCCAGTCCATCCTCTCTGCAAAGGCAACTTTAACGTGGTGCTTCAAACCCTGAATTGTCAAGCTTTCCCTTCATTACTTCACAGGAATAGTAGTATTTACCTGAGTTTTATTTTGAATCATTTATTCTTTTTTTAATAAAAATTATTTATGTAAAACATTTCCTGAGACTGCTGATAAGTTCCTTTCTGATGATACAGAAGATGCCTATATCTACTCATCTTTAGTCATAGTAAGGGGTCATATTAAAAAAAATTACTATCCAATTTATAGAGGAAGCTAAGATTTTTATTTTTTTTTTAACATAAACTTTCTAGGGACAATTTTGATTTTAATTTTTAAAAAAGCACAACTACAAATTTTTCTAAATAAAAATATTTTTATTGAGTTGATTTATCTTAGTCCATAGTAGAAGTTGTAATTGAACCTTTTTACATATGTAATTCTTTTTTCTGGGATTATCTTCACAGATGTCATCTTACTCATATTTTATTTTTGTATTGTCTCCCATTTCACCTAAAGAGAACCTCTAGTGTGCCCAAACCTGAGTATCCAGCTAGAGAGGTCCCAATATTTGAAGCTACCTAAATTCAAGAAATAGTTTGGACCCTTAGAAAAACACCAATTATAAATTTTGGATAAAACTTCAAATTTGGATTGTTTATTTGAATGAAATGTAAAAGACCTTAGAGGTGGCATCTAGATACAGTTCTTCCCTAACCAAGTTGCAAAGCAGATGAAAGGAAATAAAACCAAAAGAGAATGATCAAGAAGAGCAATGAAAAGCTAAATAGTTCCCTGCTGTATTAGACTGGCAATAACTTTTGTCGCTTTGATTTGCAGCTTTGTAAATTGGGAATATCATGGCTGTTTCTGATGTTTACACAGCACTTAACAGATAATTAAAATTGTCTAAATGCTAAGTATTTCAGCCATACGTGATATTTTAATGGCAGTACCCAGACATGCATATCAAAGCAGGATAAGACCACAAATTTTTCATACTTCATCTGGGCAAAGAAAGGATGTTTTCTTCAGTTTTCCATAACCCATTCTCTTTCCTCTGCTTTGAATGTATGAACTTGGAAGAGCTGTACCTGGGGCCAGGTACATAGAATAATAAATACTGTATGTAACCATTGGGCTGTATTTCTCTCTTGCTTTGCTTTTCATAAGGGTGTCATGGTTTGACCCTGGCCAAACTCCAGGCACCCACAAATGCTGCTCACTCACCCTCCCCTGCCACAGCTGGGCAGAGAAAAGAAAAAGTAATGAATGCTTCATGAGTTGAGATAAGGACTGAGAGAAAACACTCCAAGGGCAAAACAGGCTCAGCTATAAAGGTACAAAGTGAATTTATTGCTAACAGAATCATAGGAGGATAATGAGAAGTAAAATAAGCCCTTAGAACACCTTCTCCCCCCCAGCACCTCCCTCCTTCCCACTGACAGCACAGGGAGACAGGGCATGAGGGTTTGGTCAGTTCATCACCGAGATTTCCTTCTGCTGCTCCGGGAGAGGAGTCTTCCCCTGCGAGGCCGTGGGGTCCCTCCCACGGGAGACAGTTCTCCGTGAACTTCCCCGGCCTGGGTCCCCTCTCACGAGCAGCAGCATCACCGCACCTGCTGCAGCGTGAGCCCCTGCCACGGGCACACAGCCCTCCCAAAACTGCTGTGCCGTGGGTCTCTCTTCCACGGGGTGCAGTCCTCCAGGGACAGGCTGCTCCAGCCTGGAAGCAAGGGTCCTCTCTGTGCACCGGGTCTGCCACTGGATCATGGCCTCCTCCAGGCATCCACCCGCTCTGGCATGGGCACCTCCCCAGGGGCTGTGGGTGGATCTCTGCATCCCCCATGGATCCCCAGGGGCTGTGGGTGGATCTCTGCATCCCCCATGGATCCCCATGGGCTGTGGATGGATCTCTGCATCCCCCATGGATCCCCACGGGCTGTGGGTGGATCTCTGCATGCCCTGTGGATCCCCAGGGGCTGTGGGTGGATCTCTGCATCCCCCATGGATCTCCATGGGCTGCAGGGGCACAGCTGCTTCACCATGGTCACCACCATGGCCTGCAGAGGAACCTCAGCTCTGGCACCTGGAGCACCTCCTGCCTCTCCTTCTGCACTGACCTTGGTGTCTCCATGTTGTTTCCCTCACATGTTCTCACCTCCTCCTCTTTTTTGACTAGGAAAAAACGGTGCCCACTTTGTTCCAATTTTCTTTTTCAATCTGTTATCACAGAGACATTACCAACCTCTCTCCTTGGCCCAGCCTTGGCCAGCAGCATGTCCATCTTCAGAGCCATCGGGGACTGTTTCTGCTGGACATGGTGGAAGCTTCCATCAGCTTCTCACACAAGCCCCCCCTGTGGTCCTCCTGCTACTTAAACGAGGCCGTGCCAAACCAACAGGAAGGGTGATACATCAGGAAAGAGGTAGTAGAACTTCTTTTTGACTCTTTCGGCCTTGCCTGTTCTTTGGCTGGCTGGATCCTCTGGAAGGCATTGTGCTTTAGGTGAGTACTGCCCCTGCAAACTTGGCTGGAAGCAGAGCTCTCTATCACTGCGCTGAGCTCAAGTTAATGTATGCTGCCTCTTAGTAAACCTTGCTAATTTGAGTTCAGAACTGTACTAACTTTAATTAAATGGCTTCTAATTCAGAGCTGGTTCATACCTTGGCTCCTCTCCCCACTCATAGGAAGAGTCAAATTTGTCTGCCCACAGTGATGTAAAAAATCCCCACAGTTTTTACTGAATTCTTTACTGAGTTGGTTCAACTTGGCACTGTGACTATAGGGGCCTGGCTTGGTAGGATCAGTGTGAATGTTTATTTTCCATCAGATGTTCAGGGAGTCAGGGAAATGTACATTAAAATAGGTCAACCTTTATTCAGAAAAATAATGGAAAATATTGTATCTGTTCCACTTTTTACCTCCAGAAGTTTCCAAAACAGCAAGAAAAACTTTCTGAATAAATAATATAAACATAGGAGAAGAACAGCTAACAGTGTCATAAAGTTAATAAGAATATATTTTTATTTGGGCTGGAAATAATGTAATTTTTCTATTTTTCCTTTAATTATCATTTCTGTTTTGAAATAATGATGAAAGCAATCGACATCTGCCAAAAGCAAATGATGTGTCAGTTTACCATAAATTCCTTGTCAATTCTAGGCAAGTGTAAAAAATGCTAAATGTAACATAAATTGATCATTTTAACATACCAGAAATGCTAAATTGCTCCATATGATGAAAATTCTCATTTTTGCCATGTTTAGTGTATCCTTTTCAAGTGCAACTTTACCACCATTCAATGATCATGCAGTGGAAATTAATTTCATATTCTTTCTCCATAAGTGCAAATAATTTTAATTATTTCTGCAAAAGGTCATTGACACAATCATCAGAGGTTAGCAGATAATTTGAGAAAGTTTACTCTGCCAATTTATCCATTCTCGAAATATCAATATTAAATGATTTTATTTTTTCTTACAAAATATATAAAAGAGTTGTAGTGAATGTGAGTGTTTTCTAGGAGAACCTGTGACCTCAGGGTTCATGAGTTAATACATTTGTTCTGGCTACCAAAGCTTAACTGAATGTTAATGCAACCTTTCAAGTACTATAATCTGAAGGCTTTTGTAAAAACAATATTTTTGTATTGTACCACGGGACTGCATTTATGTAATGAGAAAGCATAATGTGCTCAAAATATTGAAGTTCTTGGCCTCCTGCTGAGCATTTGATTTCAAAATGTACTTAGTTATAGACTTTGAAATTGATGCCCCTTTTGATTCTGGGTTGAATTTGCACCTTTGCTACAGTAATTTCACTTTTCATCTCTGCACATAATTATTGTGAGACTGATTCAACAGGGGAACAATAAAGAGAGACATAGTTCTGCCTGAACATCAGATATTTTAATATCAGTTATTTTAATGAAACTTAGGACTAAAACAATAAACAGTGCAAAATGCCCAAACCAGGAACTCAGGCAGTCATTTTTTGGATCCTTTGTTGCCCTTGCAGTATTTGGAGCTGAATTTCTGTAAAGTGAGATATAAGTGTAAAAGACAGCAAACTTTTGGCCTCTGTGATCTCTCCTGCAGCAGAGTAAGGAATCCTGGATTAAGCATCCATCACCTGTAGCCTCTAAGCACTTAAGTGCTGACATGGGCACCTGAATAAGGAAATGCAGCAAGGGTGTAAGAAAGACTAATATCTTCCTAATCCTAAACTCAGTATCAATTTCTCCTTATGTATTCACTCTGCTGAGGACTCTTAATTAACTCCCAAGGCAAATGGACTCAGGAAGGTGACTGGCTCTTTCCATTCTGTGCTGAATCGTCACTGTCATGAGCAGCTACAATCTTCTGCTCTGTGAATGTGCGTGTATTTTTAATGTTCATGTCAGTGCTGAAGTGCCCTCAAAACATTATTATATTGCATTGGGATAATGAGCATCTCAAGGAGACATTCACAAGCTGAGCAGATCCTTAGCCCCTTGGAAAGTGTTGCAATATAAGCACCTCGAGGACATAACAGTTTAGCAATACTTTGAAATTTTGCAGGGTGGTGGGGGTGGTTTCCCAGAAGACATTTCACTTTGGTGGCTTTCTCAGAGAGCAGTTTGCACAGACTGTGCCCACAGGACAGTCAGACCCCAGGCATCATCCTGCTGAGAGATTCATTGGCATGAGGCAAGTTCTTTCAATCAAGTTAAGAGCCGTGAATTTCTCATTCATGAAATTTTGGCCCCTTTGAAGCCAATAGGTTGTCTCGTGGTATGAAAGGTGTTTAAACTCTGAATCTGCAGTAGGCTAAGTGGTTGAATCAGAAAGAAGCCTGTCAAGTTACTATTCACAGCAATTGGTCGTCATATGGGAGTAGTCTGGGGTTTTTTGGGAGGGAGGCTTTCTAAGATACTTAGGAAGTTATCCCCATTTCATCTGAATCTAGCCACTGAATTTCTTGTTTGTATAACAGCAGATCTCTCCCAGTATCCTTATAATGGTTCCTTTAATACAAGAACAAGGAAAGTGTACACAGATGTCCAACTACACTTGGGCACTATCAATCCATTGACTTCAAGATCTGCTGAAAAATCAAACACAAAAGCATGCACAGAGGGGTCTTCAAATTTGACGTATAATTAATTTTAATAATTAAAAAAAAAAGCCAGTGGCAGTTCAAATCCTCATGCTGCAAACTGACATCAGTAAACTTACATGCCAGCACTGATGTTGCCAGACTTTCATCAGTCACCAACCTGATTATCTCATGCATTGGCCCACTGATGCCAGAGACATAAAATGAAATTCCAGACAGTAGAGTTTTTCAGTCTCGTGAAACCAGAGCCTTTCCAATTCTCATCAGATAATTTCTTAGGACACATCACCTTCTAAAATTTAATTTTGATTTTATGACTTGGCTCAATGAGGGAGCAGAGCAGCCAATGTAATGATGACGGATTTTTATACAAAGTCAGTACCATTTAAGGTTATCATTAACTCTCTCTCCCATCACTTTAGATATTGAGGTTTCCTACAAATATTTCTCTATGACATAGCTTCTTTAGACATTAACATTCCCAATGATCTTTCAAAAAATATATTTCCAGTTTCTTTTTCCTTAGCTTCAGAAATATCATCATCAGCTTTCTATAGAAAAATACTATTGGCTACATTTATTTCAGGTATATCCCAGCAACAATAGATCTGATGTGCTGTGAAGGAGAGAGTGGCTTGTTCCACTCACTGTTCATTGGCCTTTGTTTGGCCCTCCGACTCATAAGGAGCTTTTGATATGGTTGTTTTCAAACTGTAGTCCTTTTCCTTCTTTTCCCAATGCAATTTCTGTACACCTGCCTGTTGATTTGGTTCTCTTCAATACTTTTCCTTCTGCGTGAATATAAGGGTTTATATTCCTGTTGTATTTTCCCTGACTTTTCATTGGTGTCTTCACTGCCCTTCACTTTGTTGAACCCATTTACATCTCTGTAAGGAGTGAGAGAAAAATAGCACCCTTCAGTGCCCCATTTGCTCATCTCATTGCACAGGTGTAAAGACAAGATATGAGATTTTCAGGAATTAGATCTGGCTCAAGCTACTCAGGCATTGAGTTATGCATGCAATTTGAGGGTTAGAAAACAGTGGAAACCGTCAATTTTCATGTTATGCAGTTGTGCAATGGGATGGAATAGCATAAAATCTTACTTTGATCCACAGTCACTACTTATTTTTGTGCTATAGCAAACTCTGAGAGAACGTGAATTTAAATGCAAGCCTGTAACTCCTGAATTGGGCAGTACATGGTCTTTGAGATACCAGGTTCTGCTGCAAACAATTCATGCTACTCTGTAAATATTCTTTTGCTTGTAAACAATCCAGTCTTCTGTAGGTTCCCAGGCATGGGTTAGTACAGTTGGTATGAAAAAGTTTTCACCTCAGCTGGCCATTCTTCCCTCATTACAAGGGCATTTGTTTGCTCCCCTACCAATATCTGAGCTATGCAAATAACAGCCTGATAGAAAAGTGGGAGCCTGTTCACTGTGACGGTTTAGAAACAGAGGTCATCCAGCAACTGCTTTGAGAGCACCTGAGGTTTGTGTGGACATGGAGGATTGGGACCTGAGAGAGAAGATGGACAGCTGAGGAAGGCAATCACCATGAGTAAATGGTAAATTTACAGCTGGTAAACCATCTTTCCTGTGCTATCAGATCTTCACATGTGTGTATATTTTGAGGTCATTAGTTATTTTGAGTTCTCAAGTTATTCTGTCCGTTTATCCAAGCTTCTATTCACAAATCCAGTGCATCTCAAAGTTTTGGTTTGATACTGGTTTACTAGTAAAGTTATTGCACTGAATCACTTAAAAAGCTTGAGAACTTTGCTCTCAGACTGAGCTTGCACAGTGACCCGAATGACATTCAATGTTTTGTTTTAAATTTATCTGCATTCTGTATTTAGAGACACACTCAGACCTGGGTCCTATGGAGTTCAGGACATCACATAATGGTTGTGGTTGGAAAGGGCCCCTGGAGCTCCTCTGCTTCAACCTCCCTGCTCAAGCAGGGCAATCTACAGGCTCCTGCCCAGGACTGTGTTTCCCTTCCAAGGAGGGAGACTCCACCACCCCTCTGGGTGACCTGTGCCAGTGCTCAGTCACCCTCACAGGAAAAAAGTATTTCCTGATGTTCATAGAGAACCTCTCATGTTTCCATTTGTACCCATCACGTCTTGTCCTGTCTCTGGGCACCACAGGGAATATTCTGGCTCTCTCCTTTTTGCACCCTCCCTTCAGGAATTTGCAGGCATTGATGAGATTCCCCCGAACCTTCTTTTTTTCAGGCCAAACAGTCCCAATTCTCTCAACCTTTCCTCATAGCAGAGGTGCTCCAGTCCTTTACACCTCTTTATGGCACTTTACTGGATTGTCTCCAGTAGCTCCAAATTCACAGTCACCTACGCATTTTTAGGGTAAAATTTAGGTCTGTGGCTTTTTGGTTTATTTATTTGTTTGTTTTAATAATTCTGGCTATTTCGGGAACACTTAAAGTGGAAAAGTAATGAGAAAATAAGAATATCTAATTTACTTTCAATTTCTTTTTTCCTGCTAGATCTGCTTAAAAGGCTGTGGTCTTGTTCTAAGTAATTTAAGAAATGAACAAAGGAACAACTTATATGGGAGATTAATGAGTGTGAGGGACTTTGGTAATACGGTGGTAAGTACAATAGAAATGTTATAAATACCTAAAAAATCAGCACAGAGGAGTATGGGCAAAACTCCAAATGGTCGTCACTGTTGTAAGATGGAAAATAAAACCCTTAATGGGCAAAACCTCTGCCTGTTATTGGTAAGAAGCACTAAAAGTAGCCATTCTTAGGAACACTTGTGGTTGACTAGCACTTGTTATGCTACAGGATAGGAGTAGTAGTCCTGAGGAAGAGGTTTTTCTTTGTCATATCAGCAGTTTTAAGTAGAGCACAGATGCTTTATGCTTCCAGGGTTGGTTACATTAGAAGATATACTGAGCACAGTGCACAGGACTTTTTTTTTTTAAAGTAAGAGATGTGTTGGGAATGAATAGTGTGATTAGTGAAACTCTGCTTCTTTCATTTGTAAAAACATACTGCCACTTTTCACTCTTGCATGTGTTTCCAATTGAAATAGGTGCAAAGTCAGATATTCTCCCAGAAGTCAAACAGGCCAGAGTGTACAATAACAATTAAGTATTGAGTGTGCATATGACTAATTAGTGCCATAGGGAAACATATGTTTTGGCTTCTTCCTGGAGCCAATTACCACATGCCAGTGTTCTAAGGCAGAATGAGAAGCAGCCCAATGCTGAAATAGGACTGTGTTGCAAAACAACATGATGAAGAAGGAAGGAAGTATGTGCTGACCAAGACAATGGGTACAGCTACAACCAAGGGAAAAAGTATCTAGGAAACTTCTGCACTGAAAAAAAAAGCTCAAGCTGCCTTCAAAGCACAGCTTCAAATTGTAGGTGCATATTTTTTTTAAAAATTAATGTACAATGCTTAAACATATTCAGTCCATGGTGGAAAAAAGCATATAACTTACTTTTAATAACCCCATCAAAGTGGGAATGGAGATAGCTTTTGATACTTCCATTTTTTCTTCATTTCAGTTCATATTCCTATATTTATAATGTAACTTTAATTCACTCCGTGCTCAGTCCTAACTGTGGTTTACATGATTGCCTTTGCAGCCTCAAAACTCCTGCGCAGGAATCTCAGCAAAACTGAGCAAATGTTTTATTCATCATCAGTATTAAGATATGCAATGGGCTTTTGGCCAGGATGCTTTCAAAGAGTCAGTAAGGATGCAAGTCTAGGCTCACCAGCTGACCCAGGGGCTGGGGTTTACTCCCTTCTGCACTTCCAGAGACAGCAGAGACTTCCCAATTCTTCCTCACTTTTAGAGGCTGCAGAGGTGGTCCCTCTGCACCAGTCTTTATTCTGCTTGTGTTTCATCATGCTTGGAATCTTGTCTCCTTGAAAGAGGCTTCTTAAAAAAGAAGCTCAGCTGCAGGAGTCAGGTACAGTTATATGTCTTGGTTACATCTGCCATGTAAATTATTTTTCAAGAACATTAAAAATAGCATTCTCTCAGTCATTGAGAATGTGGACAGAATTCAGCTGGAGCTTGGTAACCAAAAGTTGGCAGAAACTTTGTGCCATATTCATTGAATATTTGCACAAGCAGGGATTATGTCAGTAACAATAGCATAAATTTGTAAGGTAAATACAGGAATGCTTCCTGGCAAATGACAGAGTGACTGGTAATGCCTTCTAACTCTGTGATTTGCTTCAAACTTAGGTATTATCTTACCCAATTCCTGTGGCAAGTGCAAGTACATTTAAAATAAATAAATCTCTTCAGAATTATTTATGCTTCCATTTCCACCTTGCATGACTACACCTCACCAAGTACATTGCTGCTCGATGATACTTCTTTCAGACCTAACTGAACAGGATTTAAAAATATTTAGCATGGCTTTATGGCAAGAATATTCATGAATACAAATCAATGGTTTGCTCACACTTAACATAATCCAGGTACACGTATTTCCTGTGCATTCATTCATAGGAAATGTAACACAGATGAAAATCCCATATAGAATCATGGTTTTTATATTTGACCATCTGTGCTTCTTGCTGCCAAGAAACTGCCCTTTGCCTCTGCTCCTCTCATTTTACTGGCACTCTTGGCGGGTGGGGCTTTTACGACCATTTTATTATTTTACCTACTTTTAGTCCTTGTCTCCCCTCTTTAGGCCCTCTTAGATGGAAGTATTTAAAGAATATGCCCCCCTATTTCCTGCTGCTTTCTTGAAACAGAGCATTCTGTTCACTCATTTTGCTTCTCATCATGACAGGTGCTGTCCCCTCTGGCTTTTCCGCTTCCACCTTGTGGCTTGTTAAGATTGCTGCTTTAAACTTGAGCACTCCTCACTTCTCCCCCACCTCCTGTGTGTTAACTTTGGGGATCTGTTTGTCCAGCAGCTGGCCTGCTGAAGCTGTGGATCTCCAGGGATCACCCTGCTGCATTAACAGTAATCTTCACGTCTGCTCACGGCAGCTGTGCTGGTTTCAGCAGGAATGTGGCTCTGCCCCCATCTCCCTGCCAAAAGGGGCAGCAACTTAGTCACAGCTGAAAGAGCCAGCACAAAAAAGGAAAGAGGGACTGGCCATCAGTGTCTAGAATTGACACTTGACACTTGTTCCTGGGTTTGTGGAGGGTCTTTCTGTGGTTTTGTGAGCACAACCCTCCTGGATAACCCAGAGGAAGTCCAGCTCAAGCAGTGACCAGTTCTTACCAGCAAAGACACTCATCATCTTCTGGGTGGGGACCTCTCTTCTCCAAAGGAGGGGCCTCTGGATGTGTCCCAAGCAGCATGTCACTGTCTAATTCCTACCCTGCCCTTCCAAGGACAGACAAGGATGCCTGAAGGCTTCTGAGGGCTGCCTTTGCTGGTGCTCTGCTGGGGGTCAGCCCGGGTGTGGTGCTGGGCTGAGATGAGTCTGACCAAGCTGCCCTGGGTAGGGTCAGTGCCCACCTGGAAGTCTGGTCCTTAAGGTCAAGCTCTGAGCCACCCCCACCCCTTGGCTTTTCATGTGCAAAGTGCTGCTAATTATGCTCTTCAGCTTTCATTTCTACTTCCAAAATCAGTTGGCAGGGCACTGCCTTGTGCATTTTAAGATGAGCCTCAAGAAGGTATTAATAATACCACATGAAGGTGCTGGACATAATCAGGAAAGGCCTTGGCTTTCTTTCAAAGAATTAAAATTCAGTTTTGATCCAAACCCACAGTTGGTACTTACAAAATCATCATGAATAAAGTTGCCCAAACTCTGATCCATATACATTCCTGTACTCTTTCTTGGTACATCTGTAATCAAAGGGATGTAACAAATGGGTAAACAATTTGTCACATCTTTAATAAACTGGACAAAAGAAAAATCAAGATCGTGTTCCAAACTCATTTAACAAAAACTCATCAAATTATTTAGTGTAATTGTGGTCTCCTGGATTTTGATTTGTTGCCAGACTATATTATTTAATGCACTCAGAAATGAAGAATTGGTATTCCAGTGGCACAATGTATCAGAGCAACATCAAAGACATTTATAGCTTGTGTGACTGAGTTGCACATGAGTTTTAGGAAAATATTCTGTTTAAACACACTTAGTTGTGGAGTTTTTTTATACTAAACATTATCAGGGATAACAATATTTCATTGGAGGCAGATGACTATCCAGAAACATAATTAATCATGATTATTTATGCCATACCTAATTATCAGGAAATAGCCCCAGGGATACACTTCAGTTATATTTCAGGACCTTCAGAGTATAATTACTTTGCTTTGTATTAAATATTCTTTCCATACTCTTGAAGAAGTTTAAAATGTATTTATAAAAAAAAATAAGGTCACAAGGATAGAAATAAATAATGTGCAGGCAAATAATGAAAATGTGTGCAGTTGGGGAAGTTCTGAGTTATTATGAGGAAATACAATAATTTAATTCTCTTCATATTAGGTAAAAGAAATAGCTTTCTACTGTATTTTTTAATATGTGAGCACACTAGCATAACAGCAAGGACTTTAAACCATAGACCTTTTACAATTCTGTTAATATGGTACAACGTGGATTAAAAGTTGGAAAAAAATACAATGCTATCTAAGGGTCTGAATTCTCAAAGACTTTTCATTTGTAAATTTTGAAAGCTGTTTTTCAGTGAGGACCTTTCATATTCTAAGGAGTTTTATAGCTTCTGGTGCTCCTGCAAAAATATTTAGATGTATTTCTGTCTTGTTATTTATAACCCATTGTGTGTAATTAAAGCATTTAATAGGAGTTGTAAAATTAGGTAGGCAAAGTATATGAGTATGTATCTCTGTAATTTACATTCCTGGTTGTTAACAGTATTGAATACCTTTAAAATGAAGAAAGGATAAGACTCAATATAAGACCTCAAAACATGCACACACTTGTGGACCTAAGCTATAATTTTATTGAAGGACATACCACACAACAAAGTCATTCCTTATTAAATGAAAACCTGGACTTGTTTTTTTTTTTTTTTTACAAAAATAAGGGTTTTTTCCCTTTTTTTTTTTTTTTTTTAATAAAAAAGACAACAACATATTTTCAGCACCGCTATAGCCAGAGGCTGTTTTTGGAAACATGGTTCTTGTGTAAGAGATTTGCAGAACTATGCTGGAATGCATGTCATTATACTGTCTGGGTAAGTAGGCTGGGGGGGGTGGGTTGGCTTTGGGGATTTTATTTTTTTGCTTGGGTCATGATTAGGAAAGTTATGTCCAGGCAGTATATTTAGTTATTTTGTTAGGTGGCAGAATATGAGCTTGGAGGTACTCATTCAGTACAGCCTTTCAATGTGTGTGCTTAATGTAGAAGTTGGAGCTCCTGCCCTCGGTTCAGGTGGTTCTGGTGATGTGTGAGGTGAAGCATGGCTTGTACCAGCGCCACAAGCACAGCTCTTGCTGAACACTCACTGAGCCTTCAGTGACCTGCCCGGGAGCTGTCATGGAGCCAGTGCTGATCTCTGGGGTCTGGCAGCAGTGCTCTAGGGTCTCTGCAGTCTCACTCCTCAGGCCTGATCTTACACAGGTCCCATCGACTGTGGGATCAAGTTTCACTGAAGCTCCTGCCGTGCCTTGTCTGTGATTTAGTTAACCAGAGGTGAGGTGCCTTGGCAGCCACATCACTGCTGTGCTTAATGCCCATACTCTGGTTTTAATGTCCGTGTGGTTTGTGACAGTTTTGAAACCTCTGCAGGGTTTGTCTTTGCAAAACCCTCATTACAGTGAATTTAGAGGATTATTCTCTTCGTTAAATAATTCAACCTGCTTAAATATTAAGAAGAAAAATAAGAGTGGGTATTATTTTAAAATGCTAAGAAGGAATGCATCATGTTAATGTTTGAAGTTAGGAATCTCCTTTTAACACTGGGCAGACAAATACAGAGATTTGCTAGAATTTAACATAGAGACAGCCCTCAGATAAATTCAATTATGGTTTAATGACAGCACAATGTAATCTAAACCAGTGATGAAAACAAATGTGTACACTTGAACTGCCACCCTAGGTCTTCTGTGAATAATCATATAGGAAACTGAATGCTACCTGGTGAAGTATTTCCTTAACAAATGTCTGATTTTTTTCCTATCTCATATCCCAAATTTTTATTTTCTGCTTTTTTCCTAGCCTCAGATGGACCATTTTTGTTTTGTTTTTTACCTATTATTTGAAACAGTATTAGCATAGAAGACAAAGTGTTTTGGTAATTGAACATTCAGTTAATTAAACCAACTAACACTGAATGCCAGTGGTATGAATTGACTGCTTTCCCTTGGCATTTTCTCCTTGTAAATTTATCCACTTCCCTGAGATTTCTGAGAATTACTGTCTATGTGTGCACTGCTTCTTGATACTGATGGACAGAAGCAACCTTCCTTTAATAAAGCACTAAGGTGGAAACAGTGATCTAGTGACTTTTTAGAGAATATTAAATGTTTCATTTTAATTTCTTCCTCCCAATATACCAGCCCCCAAAGGCAAACCCTAAGAAAGATGCAGCAAAACTTATTTATCTGATGTTGATTCAGTTTACACCGAGGTGAGCTCAGGTACTTCGCTGAGCAAATTCCCTGAAGCAGTGAGTGGTTGAGGTGAGAAGCTGTCCATCTCCAAAAGGCTTGGGGGAGTACAGCTGCCAGCAGCACGTGGGAAATGAAAAGAGGAAAAAAAAAGGAAGAGAATTCTAGGAAAGAGAAAGTGATCTTTGTCTAATCTTAACATGTTATTTTGTCCAGAAGGAGCCATTTTGTGTTTGAGTCTAAACACCTTCCCTACCACACCCCATGGCTGGTTTCATCCAGGACTTCTGCATAAATTTCTGGGCCAGGCCAGACACCTCAGCTTTCACCACATCTACTTTCCTCAGGTTGAAAGATATTCCTTTCCTAAGCACCCTCCACTGATTTGAAATGTGTGCCATAGCCACCAGACAGCTTCAGCTCAGTTCTGGCTAGAGAGGAGTGGTGGGCAGGACAGCAGTGGGGGAGAGGAGTCTGCCAGGCTGGCAAAAGTGGGCACTGGAGATCTGAATTTTCTGGCATGCTGAGAAAAATGGGAGAGGTCAGGGCTGCTTTTCCCAAGGACACAATGGAAGAAGGGGGATTATTATTTTATGCATGGTGCATGTGAAACTATCCACAGTTGCATTTTTGATCAGGTAGACATAGAATGCTTTAGATAAATTTTTCCTCAAAGAGAAATTCTCAGTCTTTTTCTGGTGTTGCTGGTAGGAGCCTGTGGCACATCCTCCAGTGTAGACAAATACACACTGCCTTCCACTGAAGATTTTGGAAGAAATTAGGTGTTTTTTTTCCCTAGAAGCCCTGTTTGCCTTTATGTGGAACTGCGAAGGGAGCTTCTGCACTGTTAAATTATTTACTTCTGTTTAATTATTCCTTGACCATTTATTTTTCTCACCTTTTATTTATTATTTTACACCTTCTCCATCTCCCAAGGTTTTTTCTGCAGGACGAGAGATTTGGGTTATGGCGTCCATCATATGTAATTGATCTCTGTGGTTGTAGACCCTGGAGTGTGACTTCAGTGAGAAATCCACTCCAAGCATAAGCTGGGAAAGTAATCTCTTTTCTTTCAAAAACTGCAAGCAAATGACAAAGTTCTGGTAAATACTCTACTGTTTGTATACATATTGTTTCCTGGATTTTTATTTCAAATTTTTCCAAAGTGGAAACCCATCTTTTGTCAGACAGTTCACTCCTCCAGTCTTGCCAAGCCAGAGCAGAATAGAGGAAGTATTTTTAAATTTCCATCTATTCAAATTGTTTGAAACCCTATAAAAACACTACATGTACAATTTGGAGATAATTTTAAATTCTTTCTGTAACCTATTTGCAATTGCTGAGGCTCAGAAACAATCCAAGGGAAAATGCTTTTATACATACCAAGTTGCATATTTTTTACAGCCATATTAGCCACTGTAGATAATCTCATATTTGAATATGCAGTGCACAGTAGAGACATCTGTACAGGTATTCACTGTACATCCATCCCAAAGGAGGAAAATAGGGAAGCTTATAGAAATGAGTACCTTTGTGCCATTGTTCTGTTTTTCTGCCTTTGCTTAAATTCAATAATGACCTTGGTTTATTTGCGTTAATGCATGGCAGTAACGACCTTTGCCTTCAGAGTCATCCCAGTTGCTTCAGGTCATTTGGAACATGTAGAGTGTCTCATTTGGAACCTGGAGGTCACAGAGCTCCCTGTCTCAGACATCACTGCCATAGGACAAGTCCTCAGAGGGCCTGAGTGTTGCACTGCCAGGGTCCCCCAACTTCATGTACCCCCAAACCGAGGTGTCCACACCAGTACACAGCTCTTCCACAAGTGAATGGACTCTGTGCCCTTTAAAAAAAAGGCTCATCTTTCTCTGTATGAATCCTCATTTAAAGTGTAGAAGTCCTCTGATCCTGTTGGATTTCTGTGTAATTTTAAAGGTTTTCTGTAAGGACTTAGTGATGGGGATACACTTTCCTACTTGACCATATTTCCACTTGCTTGCCCACCACACCCCTGGTTATCTGGGCACTACAGGCACCTCAGCTGTAAAGATAGAAGAGGAGCAGTAATCCCTGAGAATGGCAGCTGAAAAATTCCTCAGGAAACTTGCAGATAACAGGGCCATGAATATGAGGGTAATTAAGGATGACCTCTACATCCATGCTACATGGGAGAATATGAAGACATCCAGCAGTACCATGACTTTTCTCAGGTTTTAACTGGCTTTACTTAGCTGAGGTATGTGATATTTTCCTTTTTTTTCCTTTGTAACAGGGGAAACTAATTTTTTGACATCGAAAGTATGTGAAAATATTTTTTTCATTTCAATAACAAAAAATAAATATACTGGAAAAAAATAGGCATTTTTAATAAACCTTTCCCTTTAAAAAATCTTTTAAAATGTTAATTTCCATTAAATATTAATTTGGAAATATTTTTCTGATTTATGTAGAAAGAATAAGAGTCTTTTATAAAGTTCTCAGATTGGAATTTAAAAATCCTGGTTTGGGAAAAATGAAACATTATATTAAGTGATTTCTTTTATTTTTGAACTGTTTGATTCACTGCAAATTGTCATCAAAATGTCAAGAACAGCAGCAGCAAGAACATCAAAGACAAGCAGCTAGAAGAGTTATCTGCCAAAAGCTGTTTAGACAGGAAAGTGTCTGTATTTCTAAGGTGTCTAGACTAGGTTTTCAGTCTCCTCTTCCTTACCTTTTATGCACTCATTAACAGTTGCATATTTTGCTAAAGAACTCTAAATGCTGTTTTTTCTTTTTTTATTTGTTTGCATTGTTGAATGCAAAACAAAACCAATCAATAATTCTGTCTGCTGTTAAATAGATCTAGACTGTGGGTGCTGTTAACAGTAGACAAAATGAACAATACAGGATTAACAAGTATTTTGCTTCTATTGCTTGTTAAATTCAGCTAAAATACAATAGCATTTTGTAGACTTAACCAGGAATCTTTCTTATGAGAAAAATATACATCAACGAGCTAGTTTTTGCTTTTTGGCTTCTGTCTTTTTGATTTCATATCTTTGCAAGTGTCACACTCTTTCTTTTCACATAGCCACTGCATTCATCCATTTTCTGTATTTATCCAGCATTAGACACAGGAGTACTCAGGTAGTCAGTGCAATAATTTTGAAGATCCTCATCAAAACCTTTCGAAGTCAAGAGAACATCCTGCATTGACCTCAGCAAACATGTTGTTTAGAAAGAAGTTAGAGATGTCAACTGAGCATTTCAATGAAGTTTTTCAAGTGTAAATCCAGTAGCTGCATGTCCCCTTCTCTTCATGTCACTTCATTACATCTCATTGCAAAAGGTCCAAGCAATAGCAAGTGATATTAGTGATATTCCTTTTATTAGGGAGCAGTGGCAAGGAGCTGTTGGTTATGTTTGTTTTGTCCTGACTGTTACTCTCAAAGTCACTGAAATACAGCAAGGAAATTAAAATATCAAAAAGAAAATGAAGTAATTGTGAGCGGCTGCCCTTATCTACTGAACAGTGAAATATTTCTAGAGGCTCTGTTCCCCCTGGCTGGTGACAAGCTTGGGCTGGACATGACTGAACATTAGAAATGTCTTTTTTGGTTTTTTTCAGTCTGAATCTTTATATCTGAGTAATTATGAAATCTCCAGAGCAGGGAACCCTTCCAATCAAATATATGCATCAGAGAAAAATATTAATCCCAGAATCCCAGAAACAAGACACGAGATAGCACATCAATCTGTTAGTGACTGTCTCCTTTATAACGCTGCAATAGTCTTTTCCTGACCCATAAATGACACTCAAGGACACAACGTATTTCCACTTCTGAAAACATAGAAACTTTACATGCCTATATCTGAAAGCTTTAATTTTTATAATTCTATTACAAGCTGCAGTAAAGAGCTGAAAATTCAAAATCCTCAGTGAAAAGGGGCACTTACACAAGGTTTATTGTTAAGTTAGGCATGAAACTATTTTTTTTTTTTCTAAAACTGAAGCACTGTGCAGGAATTTGGGCCCTTTTATTTTGTCCCTATGTTTTTGTAGCATATGGTGTTATGTAATACATTTTGAAATATAAACTTATTTTAAAGCTGAGCTTCAAAGCATTTATTTCTGTAAAAAAATAAACCCTCTAATTTTACTGTGTCAAAAAAAGCATTTTTTTACAAACTCAAAGCTCTTCTTCAGAAGAAGTTTAAGGCACTATCATGTGTTCCCTCAGGTTATTTTCTAGTAGGTCCAGTATTTTGACTGCAAGGGTCTTGCACAGAAGTTGCCGGTATCCTTATCTGGATTTTAGATGCTGCCAGAGTGTAAATAAAGAATAATTAAAAAGAATAACCATAAGCAGAAAAAGTAAAAAGAAACAAGGAAAAGATGAGTTTGCTTTAGTGTAGGCAGCAGCATGCCTCCACACTTTCAATTCCCCTGTGGCCAGGTTCCATTTAGCACTTAGACTGCTTTCATACATATATATGTTTTTCCTGAGCTAACAAATATTTCTTCTTCTCCATAAGGATTAATTTTAGGTGGAAATGAACAGTCTTGGGGGTTCCTGAGCCCTTCGAAACATTTTAAAAAGTAGCTTAGATATGTAGAGGTGAAAAAGCTGGAACAGTAATGTGACACTGGCAGCAGAGAAGGCTTTGAGGGCCTCATCTCCAAAAGCAAGAGTTAGCTAAAATTCCCTATTGAACTAGTGGGAAAGAATGCTAACGAGAAAGAACAAACAAATCCTGCCTGGTTTGCCAGTGTCCTGATTTTTGTACTGCATCAGGACTCTCTTTTTGTTTCCTCTCATCTTTCCAGATCTATTGCTGTAGATGAAGAAGATTTCTGTAGAAGAAGTGAGCAGCTGGAATTAACCTCGTGCCCATGCGTTAAGCAAAAGGAAAAAAAAGGAAAAAGATAAAAGAGAGAGACAGAATGCAAGAAAGACAAGCGAAACAACATACTAAGTCAATTGGTTGACTCGGGTCTTTATTAGCCAGAAACCATGGTGATCATTTAGCTGTTAGTATTTGAAATGAAACAAACTAGTCTTCTACAGATGAAAGCACCAAGGAGAGAAAAGCAGCAAAGAAAGCAAATGTTGGTATTATCTAGCCAGTTAAAATGCCTGCCTTATCTGAACATCTACCCAAAGCTT
This sequence comes from Erpornis zantholeuca, assembly GCA_013400515.1. Classification (NCBI taxonomy): domain Eukaryota; kingdom Metazoa; phylum Chordata; class Aves; order Passeriformes; family Timaliidae; genus Erpornis; species Erpornis zantholeuca. The sequence continues at coordinate 292,116 of VZTN01005246.1, read as the reverse complement.
GAAACTAGCAACAATACAAAAGTGGGAATGGGGTTATTTTCACATTTAAAATAGACATAGGTTTTTCTGACTGCATGTGACTGTTCCCGCAGCCAGCTGGCAGGGAGCAGCCACCACCCAAAAACATAGTGTGAGACCTCAGCGTGACCATGTGGTGCATCCAGGCACCGCTGCCTCACGTGGTTCCACAGAGCTCTGTCATTGTGCCAACTCCACGGGTATTTCTGAGCTGTAAATTGATTTAAAAACACTCATAATGACCTGCCTGCATCAAATCAATCAAAATTCATTACCGAGGTAATAAAGGTGTGTTAGAAACTGTCATAGATTTTCTTAATCAGTCCCTTGGATTTCCAGGTTCTTTGGTATCCAGACACATTTTCAGCAGCTGAGCACTTTCCAGTATCTGCATAATGTAAGTGAGCGGAGGTGGGTCATGAAAAAACACAAAAATATTGCTCACTGACTATTCAACAGGCTGCTTCTAGATTACAAAACAGCTGGCTAAAAACAGACTCCATGGCACTGTGCTACCTACGAATGCATATTTAAATGGTGCAGAAAGCCATGCTTAAAAGAACGTATATACAGGTCCCTCTGAGAGCACATGGTGCCTACACACATAGCATTTACAAATATTGACACAGGGATGCTCCTATCTTCCTTGTATTTCTCCTGCACCTGGTGATATTGCTGCTTTCAGCCCTACCCAAGTCAGCAGGAAAAACCAAAAATTAAATCCCCTCCACATTCATGACTTTGTTCCACTTCACCTTTCCTTGTTAGTGGCAATTGCCAGCAAGCTGCCCAATTTTACTGAGGTCACGATGCTCACAGGATTATGACAAGCTATGCTTTTCTATTTGGCATGACACTGAGCTCCCTTTGCTAGGCAGAGCTGTTTCTAGATGCTAGAGTTAGTACAAGAAACCTGGGCGTGAGAAAAGGAGTCTAGAAGTGGCGAGTTTAGGGTGGCATTCAAAAATGTGGAGGAATATGAATACAGAAAAGGACAAGGGGTAGGGAGGAGTTGCTGTGAGAGAGGGGTGTACAGGAACAAGCAAAGAAGTCAGTGTGTGTTTGAGGAGTGTAGAGCTACATGTCTTTCTGAGAAAAACAGGATACTGGTTACATGTGTTCAAAGGTCAGGAGTGCATGGTGAGAGCTGGAGAAGGTTTTCATGGCCTAGGATGGGAGGCTGAGAAAAGACAGCAGGGCAAAGCAGCAGAGAGAAACTGAGTTCCTGGCTCTCTTACAGGCTCTTGGCATGGACCAGGACACATTGTTGAGTCTTCTCATTACTTTTGCACTTCTGACGTCCCTATTTCGTGGAGTTGTTGGGCCAAGAAGTATTCATCAAAGATCATAAGGCCTTCAAAGTGCTTGGATGATAAGATTCATACACACAGCAACATAGGTAAGACCTGTCTACCCACAGCTCTGTGGCATTGAGTCAGTATCTGCCTCTGAGAAGGAGCAGAGGTCCATGGCCCTCATGTCCTGGCTAACAGATCTGGAGCTTGTAGCACAGGCAGCAGATGCTGAGATGATCAGAATGGAAATCTTCAGTTCTGAGGACCTAACCTCTCTCTGGAATTCTGGAATTAAAATAGCAGAAGATAGGGCATTTAATACCTTTTTTATCTCTAGACAGCAGCAAAAAGTACATGAGCCTGAGCATGAGTAAATTTGGTGGAAAGAAAGTTTGCAGTTTTGAGTAGGTTCTGGGACAAAGCAGTAATGCCTTGGAGAGAGTTTTACATGTTTAGAGAAGAAAAGGCTGCCTAGAAAGGAGAGTGTGTCTGAGAGGAAGCAGTAATCATCATTTCTGTGGCTATGGAAAGGGATTATGTGAGAATTTTGGTAATAAAGGAGATAGGGTAAGAAAGAGAGTGGAGCGGGGTAGAGAGGGAGTGAGCACAGGGAGCCACAAAATGGGAACGTGAAAGCAGAAAAAGAGTTCTATAAAAGAAGGGCGAAGTGTTGAAAAACACTGGGGAAAAAAAGAGAAAGGAAAAAGGTAAGATAGAAAAAGGAAGAAAGAACAAACGGCAATTACTTCTGCATTGGATAGAAAAAAAAATGACCTTAAGGAAAAAATTAATTAGAAGGTATCTGCAAAGATAAAAGATGATGAGAAAAAAATGAAGCAGAACAGAATGAAGTAGCAAAGAGAAAGAGGGAGACAAAGTACATGTAAACGAAGTTTTTAATTAGCACAAAGGATAAAGATATCTACAGAAAAAAAGCATATGGATGAAATATCAGGCACTCATTTATGTAGGTCCCTTCAGGCTCAGATGTTTATGCCTCTTTTTCACTACTGACATTTTAAAGAACCCTATTCTCCCCTCTTGGTCGTTCTGACCATTTTACTCCCCTTGTTACTATACATATCTTCAGTAACACAAAATGATGTAATACAGATTTTCCACATTTGTGTCTGTTTTTGCTTATTTTTTATCATTGTTTTCACTGACACTGATTTCCTCATTAAAGCAATTTTTTTTAAAATCTATACTGACTGTGTGTTTCTGGATGACAACTTCTCTTTTATCTGGGGAATATATTTTGGTAGAAGTGTTGGTACCCAGTCACTGGCATTTGCACTGCAACACTCAGCATCACTTACCATGTGTACCTCTCAAAGAATGATGCATCCTTCTAAGGAAATAGCAGTGGTGAAAATTTATTCAGGCTACATTTGCCATGAGTTTCTTCATGGACAATGTGTTTTATGAATACTATTGCAGTTATTTTTCCACACAGATGACTCCTATGAATTAGCTTTTTTCAAACAGACACAGTCATAAGTTCCTATTCTGGTCCCTGACACTAGCACAATCGGTGAATTTGAACTCTTCATTAAAGAAATTGGATTATAAAATACATCTGTCTCAGAAAGAGGTTTAGTTAATGGTGGTAAAATATAATGAAAATCTGAAAGCCCTGATAACTTTTTTTTTTTCCTGTTTTGAAAAGCTTGATGTACTGTTTTGTATTGTAGCTTCCTTTGATTACCTGCTCTTGTTAGGGAAGCTAGTGTAATGAGGGAGGCAGAAGGCTGGATAATAATCCTGCCTTTAGCATCTGGGTGGCAGCGTAGATTTAAACACAGTTTTAAAAGGGTATCACAAGATTGCTGTGTGGTTATTTGTTATGCTTTTTCAGGCTCTGAATAAATTTAATATGCACAATGAAAAATTTCTAAAGTAAACTTTGCATGGAAGGGGTATAATGAAGGGACCATTTGTCCCATCTCATTAAACCAAATGGGAAACTTGGGATCATAATTCTGTGAATTTTATATGTTGTAACTTAAGGTATGACCCCAGAATGGGCAGTTGCACTTGCACAGACTTTGTTCTAGCTGTCACAGGAGGAAATGCAGTGGAGATGTGGTACTCTATGGTGTTCCCTCACCCCCTTTTCCTCCCTTCCCTGCTAATCCTGGTCACTCCCTCGGGCTTCTCCTATATGTCTTTAAGGGATCCCAACTCTGCCCCCCCTTGTCCCCATGAAACTCCAGACCCTCTGGCTTTCTTTGTCTTTGCCTCTGGGACCTGCATGCTGTCATGTGAATAAAGATCTTCGTGCTCCCCATGCGGAGGCCTCTTCTCATCTCCTTTACTGCTGCCTTGTTGTGAAGAGCAAAGAGGCCAGAGCTAGCCCTGTGGCTCCCTGGCTGGTGAGGGCACGGTGAAGGGCTGACCTGGGCTGGGCAGAGACGCTCCTTGGCACTACTTGCGGCTTGTCATTCCACTGAAAAGCCAGCAAACCACAACAGTAGTCCAGACCTTGGCACTAAATGGGTTCTGGAAACTTGGGCCAGCTCATAGCACAGCTCATGTCATCTTGTCTTCACTGCTTGGGTCCTGCAGGTAATTGCACTTGGAGGAGAAGCTGTAACTAGCCATGAATAGAAGACAGAATTTCTGAGTAGCCAGGCCATTCCCAGTGTTCTTTTCCCCCCATGCTCAGAGGCAGTGAATTACACTAAACTGAAGTGCATGTCATGCAGAGCAGGCTCTGCTTCTACCTGGGCACCTTGGACTTCAGCTGTGAGAAGTGCTGAGCAGGCATGCTCATGCAATTCCATGCTTTTTACTTGGGGCAGAAGGTTCTGCTTCTTTGGCAGGGTCACCCAAGATCATGGAAAGACCTTGGCTGTAAAACCTTCTGCCACCACCAGCAACCCTCTTATGTGATGTTCCTGGAGTTTTCTTCCATACAGGTTCAATATCCAAACTATGTCCTCCAAGCCAAGGGGAAGGATACCCAGGACTGCAGTGAATTTGGACAAAGCTTGCAAGGAGTGTTCTATTCTGGTCCTCTCTATGAGAGGACCATGGAGTGGAGAGTAGATGGGAAGGAAAGAAAAAACTCCAACCAGCCAGCTCATGGTTCAGGTTTTGGAACATTATCAGCCAAAAGAAAAGCCTGGGAATACAATCTTCCATCAAAGATCTCCTGCAACAGCATGGTTTCAGGCCTCCTTGCCAAACCACAGTAGATGGTTGGCAGGTTTGGAAGGGTGTGAGTTCTTCCTCTTCTTCTAGGCTTGTTCTGTGTGGGACTGGAGAGAGAGGCAGATATATTAGAGGGGTAAAATGAGTGTTCAGTCCTGCAGATGGATGCTCCTTCTGTCTAGGGTGTAAGTATTGACAGCAGTAAGTACTCTTATGGGCTTGCTTGTCATCACCACAGGTAAGATGACACGTGAAAGCTATTTGAAGACTGAAGCAGGTCTGTAGAAGTAGATCTGCATGTCACACAGACAACATCCCTATGCATATACATATATACATAATATATCCCGTTAAGCTAAAGGAAATAAATTACTGTTTTCCCATTTTCACTCTTCTGTGTAATTATATTTCTGTATGAAGGGAACAGCAGGTAGAGTGAAAAGTAAGAGTAGCTGGTTTTACATGTGCACACACAGGTATATATTCTGTATGTGTATGTGTATATATACAAAGGGTTTTACTATAATAAAGCCAGCCTGGCTGTTTGTCTTCTCTGGGAGATTTTGTATTAAGTCTTGTATTCTTACCAGCCTCACAATGATCTCAGATAAGGAAACTGCATCTTTGTGAACAGAACAGAAGAAAATCTATTGTTCCGATGTTTATCTATTTGCATATTTGGAAAGAAGTGTGACCTCATTCTCCATTCATTGCCCCATTTTATTCTTCAGTTTATCTCTGAATATATTTTCTTTGACCATCTCTCTGATGCAGATTACTTAATCTTAATGAGTGGAAACTCACTTGTTGTTACTAAAACTGTTTAAGCAATGTAAGGTTTCATTTTCTTGTGTAGACTTCTCTTATTCTTAATTGTAGCTATCTCATTCCCTAAAGTGTCTGTGCTTCCATTATTAACTCCTATTAATAAATTGTATTAATAATATACCATACTAGTCCCAGTGTGAGCTGAAGCACTGCAAAACAAACCCAGACAGGGAGGAAACAGTCCTCATGTTTTGTTTTAAAAGGAAGCAGAAGTATTTCATTTAAAAGTAAAGCCAAAGACAATATTGCACTGGATTCTCCATTTTGCTGACAGCTTATCCTTCTGGTCCCACCTAGAAGCTCCAAGCCCCACATAAACCCCAGAGAGACCCTGTTTTGAAAGGCTGACTGACACATTTGTGGTATGAATTGAGAGTTAAGGTCAGGCTGCCCTTGTGCAGTACAATGCCAAACCTGGAGTCCTGACTGTGGAATCTTCAGACGAAAAGAATTGTAAAGTCTGCCCTGAATTTCTCAAAGTTCACTACAGAGCTGCACAAACTCACAGAGTTGCAAAACATAACCAGCAATTACACTGTAAGGCTCTGAATCAAAGTGTCACTGCCACGCTGTTGTGGACAAGCACTGCTGCAGCAAGAGGCATCACTGAGCTGGCATCACCTCACTGCAGCTGATGCAAAAATACTGCTGCATATAGGAGCCACACCATGGAGCTGCTTGTGGAGTCCTCATGCAGTGTGAGGAAAAGAGGGGAGGGGAAAGTAGCCTGGAAGCAGCTACAAGCTCACTGCCATCCAGCCATGCCTTAAGGCTCCATCCAGATGTACACAACTGGACACAGAAGCAGGCAGGGCAAGGAAAGGAGTGCTGGGCTTTGTTCTGTAGCCTCTTGAGCTCTCCAGCCCCTCAGGCAGGCAGGCCAGGGGTGCAGACTCTGTCAGAAAAGAGGCATTGAAGTGTCCAGGTGACACAGTAGAAGGAAAACTGTGCATCAATCCTCATGAAGTGTGGACTAAGTCTCTTGCTTCACTAGGATGTAAACAATTCTGTAAATAATTGTTCCTAAAATTAATGTTTTGAGGTTTTCCCCTATATTAGCTTTCCAGTTCTAAATATATAGGTTGACCACTTCAGCATGTTGCCTTTTGTAGGGTATTTGGTAGTGCCTATTTTTCCCATGCTTCTTTTGAGGATTTGAGCCTGCGTTTCAATTTTAAGCAGCATTTTCTCAACATCTGACCCTTTCAGCATTGCTGCTGATGATGCTGGGCAGACAAGAGCAGGGACTGATTCCATGCAGAGTTACAGTGGGGCAGCTGAGAGAGCCCTTGTTGAGCTCAAAGCTAAGCTGGTGCCTCTTGCCAGGGAAGGGCCTCCCTGGCATGTCTCGGGGAGCCTGGCTGGACAGGTCCTGCGGGATGTGTTATCAGCACAGTGCCTCTGCTTCCACTTCTGGCAGAGCACAGCGAGGACAGGGATGAGCAAAATGCCAGAGTCTGTGCCTGGTGCAGAGCTGATCCTCTTGGCTCTCCTACTAAATATTTCATTTGAACCAAGTTCAGGGCTCAGCCAGATTGGCTCCAGAGCCCTTGAACATAGCCTGCATGAATGATGACAAGCTCATTTTAGCTTAGTTTGGCTCAGCTCATGCTTTCCAGATCAGCTCAGCTCGGCTCAGCTCATGCCTCCAAGAGAGCACTTGCCACCCCAGCTCATTGGGCGTGAGGAATATGCAGGCAAGGGAGTGCTTTGATGGTGTCCCTAATAAGGCATTTCCTTCTTTTGTGTCGGCTGTTGCTTCTCCTGCTAGGTCTTTTTCCCCTCCCCGACAGCTTTTCTTGTTGGCTTCCTCCTGAGGCTTTAATAAGAAATGAGGTTGAGGGAGGCAGCAGCAAGAAGAATTGCACAGAAAGGATATCAGGTATCTGAATTCCTCCTGTGTAGATAAGTACTTCTTAGCAAATATGGTCAAAAACGTTTGGTGGAAGCAGCTTTATGTTCGATAGTATCAGCTTGTTATAACTGGGACATTTTGAAGGAAATATTGATTATAATGATATTTCACTTTGAACAAAATGGAAAGTAATGAAGCCACCTTCTCACTTTCTGTAAGGCAATGTTTTGACATGATGAGCTGATCAGACTGGAACCCCATGGCTCCATTTCAGAGTGGTTTTCACTGCAAATTTTCCATTTAAATGAAAAATTATAACCAACAAGTGTCAAAACAGAAAGTAGCATTTTAATTAAAAACATTTGTAGGGAAGATTCTGAAAATAAACATTCTGTTCTGATCTAATATGGAAAGATTCAAAATCCTGGACTGTCTCTGACACAGAAATTCTGGCTCCTGCATAGCTCTGATAATATCCAGAGCTCAAGCAAAGCATTGATCCTGGATTCCTTGACCAGTAAAACTGCTTTTGTCTGTGTGTGTGTGTGTTTTCTGCAGATGGCTTCCATCCATATTTATTGTAGCAGTTCCTGATATCAGCCAAAAATATCTGCACAAAAGCCTCTGTTATGTCTCTGGGCTTGAATTCTGGCCAAGGTTACATGTATGGAGAATAGAAACCCAGTATCTTGAATGGCTATCTTTTGCATTTTACTGACAGAGCCTGAGCTGGATAAAATGCAGTGTGCAAACTGAAATTGAATGAGCCATAAAGACTGAAATTATTCATTTGGGAAGTATGTTCTGAGTGTCACCGACACCTCAGAGATCAGGGAAAAATAAATAAAAGCATTTTCTCTTTTGTTATTAGTTTGTATCTTTGCTTACTGAACTGTGTGCTGTGAAGCCAGAAAGGTCCTGCAAGGGGCAGAGAATGTAAAATTTCTATTATGCTGTTGCTCTGTGGCAGCATTTGGTATAGGTGAAGTGCCTTCTAAAAGCAGCCTCTGCACAGGTCATGCAAAATATGAAGCAGCTTGCAAACTACATGGCTTTGCCTCTCATTACTGCAGAAATAAAACTTCCTTTTAGACATTGCCAAAAAACCAGGGGTTCCAGATGCAGTTTTGTATTACAGACTGGCAACAACAAAGATAGGTATTTTCTAGAAGCGTCATTTTCCATTCCAATAACCTTATTAAATTCTATTGCTATATGTGTTCCTTATTTTAGGATTAATATATCTGATAAGAGAAATGCTTGTCCGAATCCTCTACAGTGCAGGGGGAGAAAGGGTGCGGGTTTTTAGAGTAAGATGTCAGTTGAAGTACTCAGGCTTTTCTAAGCTATATGCATTTTTTAAAAACCTCTACCTAGTAGTCAGCAGTTACTTTCTATTGTCTGTCCTTCATAGGGCAGGAGAATATACAGCTTGAGAAAAGAAACCTGAAACCATCTATTCATTATTCCACAGATTTTTGCTGCTTTTCCTTACGATACAAAGAGGTTTCCCAGGGCATATATCTCAATAACCTCTGCTAGGCCATGCAGGGCTCTTCCTGGCTGGTGTGCTGCTCTCAGCCATGGTGCGGCCTGGTCAGCACACAGCTTCCCCAAATGGCTGGGTGCCCCAGCACTGCAGGATGTGGCTGTCTGCTGGTGGTCCCCAGACCTCCAGAGCTGTCCCTGCAGTGCAAACAGGTGCTTCTTGCTGCAGCCCAGGCACTGGGATGTGGCCAAAGAGTTGTCATTGCGCTGGTGTGCTGGTGGTGGTTACAAATGACAGCCTGTGTGGTATTTGCAGCATGTGCAAGCTCCAGTTGGGAGATTCTCATTCCTTTTGTTCAGCTAAGCCCAGGGGATCCTGGATGATGCAAAGGACTGCAGAGTTTAAAGTATTTTCATGTCTCTGGATTATGTTTGGAAGAGAACGGTCTCATGCTGAAAGCTTCAAACCAGCACAGAGGAGGGCAGTTTGGGCCTGGCAGCAGGAGGAGATTTGGCCTTAGAAGCACTCCCACAAGCCCTGGAGAGAGCCCTGTTCTCTGTCCAAATTGCAGTGCTGCCCTAGTGGGAGCCCACCTCTCCCCATCTGGGAGAGGCTGCAGGTGGGGATGGCATAAGACACTTTGTCAGACATAACATTTCCAGCACACTGTAGTGACAGGGAATTTTTCTCTGTCGTGGGATCATGCAAGCAGCCCCTGTTCCACCCACCTGTATCATTACCAAAAGGATGGATGGCATGTCTTGCCTGCTATTGTCTGGGTGGCAAATACACTTCAGGAAGGGAATGAAAGGTGGGTGTGAAAAATCTTGACTGATATAATTGTCTCCTATTAGCTTAAACATTTCTCCTCCTTTTCTGCATGTTGATCCAGACTAAAGACAAAGGAGTGAGTAAAGATGTTATCTGGAGTTGGTTCACTTCCTTGTTTTGTGTCCTGTTTGTTGTTTAAATTTCTATTTTTTTAAATTGGAAATGAATATTTATACTATCCAGTATCAATTGTAGTTTTAATGAAACAAAATCCTTCAAAATGCTTTTATCTTCGTTTTAATTTCTACCAGTCCCTAGGAAGCTCCCCTCAACAGGCTAAATGCTTAGATTTAAATGACATTTCCTTGTTCACAAAAGCAATGATTTCTTATGTGATTCATGTCACTGGGAAAAGTGACATAATTCTTGGGAGGGATGGGATCTTGTAGGTTAGGTTATATTAGTCTGGAGTTATCACATGAATCTTATTATTCTGTGTAGGTTCCTCATCTTTTTTTTATGTTTTCATCATATTCCACTGAAGACTTTGATGTACATTCAGAAGCAGATTGAGCTGCAGCAGCAGGCAGTTTCCCTCTCTGGCTTCTGCTTTGCCCTTTTCTGGGAAACGTCTGCCCCCACAATATGGACTGTGGGGCTTCTCCTAAATCCATGCAGTTAACTGCAAGGCTAATTAAAAGAGACTTTCATCTGTTTTGATTAATGGAAACATGCTGCCCTGCAAAATGGGATGGTCAAGAGGTGGCTCAAAAGCCACCCAGCCACCTCAGCTGCAGGGACAGAGTGGACATTGAGGGAATAGAGATCACTTCAGCAGAAGGACTTCGATCTGACAATAAATGTGTGGTAAGATCCTTAAAGCCTCCCAAGAAACAAAGGTTACAGAAAAATACAAATATACTTGCTTCCCCATCAGAGTAATGTTTCTTTCCCCCATGTGCTGCACAAGTTCTCGGTCTAATGACAAGGATGGTGTTGAAAGCTTAAGCTATCTTCAGCTCTTTCTTGAATTTTCCAATAAAATTCCAGTATAATATCCAAAGGAGGGATAGCAGCATTGTTTGTCATATTTAGCTGCTGTGAAATTGTGTGACACTAAAGCACAGGAAGGAAAACAAAATCTTGAAAGCTGATAATCCCTGCACTTTGTTGGTTACAGAAAAGCCAGGTTAATCCTAAAATATTGGTGCTGTTTCTGGTGCTGACATACCATCTGCTCTTCTTCATGCTAAACTTGACCGGGTATGAACTTTAAAGCCCTTCTCGTAGATGACACTTGTTTGTGTCTTCAGACATTCTACCTTCATGTAAACGTGCTTTTGCTTTCCCTTGCAGAAAACCATTTGCTTTAATGATGTGGTAATTACCAGCAGCAGCAGACACCAGGGGTTGGTTTTTGAATTCTTTCTGGAAGGGTTTTGGTGGAGCCTGATGCTAGTTCTCAGGTGCAGCAGTGTACTCTCCTGCTGGTTTGGCAGTGTGCTTGCCTGGTTCCCAAGTGGCAGACAGAACAAAGACCGCTTAATTTTGGCAGCGATGAATAGGAATGGTAAAAAGTCTTGTTGCAAATGGGATAATGTGCTTAGAGAAGCTGCCCCAAGAACTGATGGGTAAATCCCCTGCAGTGGGTTGCCTTTTAACAGAAAGTTGTATAAGGATAGCACAGTGCCATTTCAAACAAAAGCCAATATTTCGCCTAGCCAGACTACAAGTAACCCAAAAATTACTCTATTTCTGCAGTAGGACACGTTTTGAATGCAGCTGCCTGACCAAACTGGAATGGAATTTAAAAAAAATTCTTTTGGCTTAAAGGAAGTAAAATTACTTTCTGAGATCAGTACTGCACCTTGCTTTAGAAAGCATCTTAGTTTTGAAATTTTCTATAGCAATAAAGCAATTTATTTAAACTCCTTCTAGCGATCCACAACCCAATTTTCCTTTCTCATTACAAGCGTTTATGACAAACACATCATCCAGGATTTTTCTGTGTATGCAGACATGAATACAGCTTCCCTAAGTAATGAGATTGCCTGTTTTATGCCAGATACACATTTAACACATACATTTGTAATGCAATTATTGATGCAATGGATTAAATATGGAAACTACTAAACCCCAGAAGAAACTAATTTTCAGTCACTGATAGGCTAGAAGGATTTGTGTACACTAGAAGGAACTAGTGCAACAAATAGAAAATATAAACTGTGACAGTATTCCTTGATTTATCAAAATTATGGGAGTAAGTCTGTGTGCCAAAAATAGACTGGTTTGAAGCTGCATTAAACCACAATAGTGTAAATAAACATAAATACAAGTGTGTGCAGAAATTATGTTGAAAGAACCATTTTAAGATTGCAGAGTCACTTTACCAAAAAATCAGGAAATGTCAGAATTACAACGATTATCAGGAGATAAATGTCCACTCCACCGTGTCCATGTATCATGGCATAGTTTCTAATGACACAGTTGCATATAGATTTTTTCCAAAGGACCATACCTCATTCATCAGGCAGGATGGATGCTGCTCACTTAATCAGCAGTTATTCAGTCTCTTGTTTACTCCATATTACATCAGTGAGAGGACTCAAGCCTTATTTGCTGCACACTATTCAAAGCCCTCTCTAAAGACAGAATTTTCACTTGCCTCCTGGGCTTTTCTATTGAGCTCATCCCTGTGGTATCCGAGCACTTTGCAATGAATGCATTTATTTATACAAGACCCTTGTGAGAATGGCAGATATTATTAGCTCTATTTTACAGATTCACAGACAAAATTCTGGTTTTCCAGTCTAAGGCACCTATGGCCAGATTTTTCCAGCGTGCTCAGCTTTATCTGTTTAAAGCAGAGTTCAGGTCCTATTGAGCTCAGTTGCAGCTGGAATGCTCAGCATTTCAGGAAATCAGGCTCCACAGTATGAAGTGAGATATCCAGAATATAAAACACAGAGAATTTCTTTCTGCTTAGAGGGAGTTTGCTTTTTGCTGTTCCCAGTTTCTTATCCAATCCACTCCTTCTCCCTGAGCCCTTCCCCTGTCCCTGACTGCTGCCCTGTCTCCTCTCAGGCACGATGAGTGGAAGCAGGGTCAGCACAGCCATGAGATGACTGGGCAATGCAAAAGGCAGAATTCAGAGGGTGGACAGCAAGAAAGGGTTCAAAGGAGGTATTTAGAAACTTTGTCTGGGTGGGTAGGCGTGGTGCTAGAAAAGCCAGTGCTCAGCTAGAGTTGATACTTGTGAGGGATACCAAGGAAAACAATAGAAGCTTCTGTACTACTTAGTAGCAAAAGGATGAACAAGAAAAATGTGGACTCACCTGCTGAATGGGGCAGGTGATTTAATGAAAGGAGACAGAAATCAGCCTGGATATAATAAAAAATATTTCCTGCTGCGAACAGTCAGGCTGTGGAGCTGGTTGCTGAGAGAGGCTGAGCAGGCTCCATCCTGAAGTTCTGAAGAAGGTTAAATGGATACAGCCCTGATAAACTTGATCTGACTTCTTGACTGACACTGTTTTCAGCAGGAGTTTGGACTAAGGAAATTCCTAGTGTCTTTCCCACAGAATTATGCTGCAGTTTCATCTCCACTCCATTTTACAAACATTTTTTTTCCCCAAACCAACAACTCATCTAAGATTTTTCTGTGGTCTTTTCAACATTTGAACTAAATCATTTCAAGCTTTTCAGAAACTTGACTACAAGAATCACATTTTAGTCCTGGGCTGGCTCACATCCAGTAATTTAGAATTTACTTAAATTTTCCCTGCATGTATGAACTGAGACATTCTCTTCTTCTCTTGCAATGGCTACAATGAGGTGAAATTTTTGAATTTTATTTGTGGGAAGAGGAAAATTATATTCCTGACTAATTATATTAGTTTCTTTAAAATAGGACAATGCAGATATTTTTCAAATTTACGTTTGGAGAAAGTGCCAAAAAAAAAGTGAAAAAAAAGTGTTCTCCCCTAACCTCAGATAAAGAGTAATTATATTTACCACAAATAAAGAAAACCACTAACCACCACCACCATAAGAAATACTTCCACTAAACAGCTGCAGTCTCACAAAGCTGTAAGCAATCCAGCTTACAATACTACCTGGTGTTGAGAAGAGTCTCAAAATACATTGTGATTGCCAAGTCACCTAGGACAAGGGGTTTTCTAGGAATCTTTCTGCACATTACTTTCCCATGATAAAGATACAACGAGCAGGAAATACACTGACAGAAAGGAATGGCAAATTCAAATCAGCCTCAGCTGTGGTTCTCTTGGGTGCACAGCCTGAAGTATCTCCTTATTCTCACAGAAAAATTTCTGCATATTCTCTTTTTGTGCCCAGTACTATGTATCAAATGAAAATAAGAAATGTCCTTAAGAATTTTTCCATCTATAAATGGATTCCAGAAATTTCAAAGCCCATTGCCAATAAAGATGTAGTTTAAAGGTTTGAAAATACAAAACATTGCATCAGTGTAAAGCTGTACCCTATTGATTCCTTGGTTGTTTCCTTTCAACCAACAGAATGGTTTTAAGCTTCTGTGAGGGCAGAGGACATGTTATTTCTGTGTGAGTGCAATTTACTTTAGTTATGTATGCACAAACATACACACACACACACAAACACGTGAAGAAGCAGTTACACTAAACTGAGAGAAGGCACATTTACCTGAGGAACATGTTACTGCAGACAGATTTCCATCACTGACTAAGTCAATTTAAAATCCATGAAGGTTTTTCACCCTTCACTAGATGCAGTGACATAAATATTAGTTCCTTAGTTGAATGCTTATTGAGGTCGATGCTGAAATCCATATCAGGCTGTTACCTCACTACCACTTCCAGAGTGGTCTCTGCAGATCCAGTGTCAAAGCTGGGAAGCTGAAATCTTCCTGTAGTGTCAAGAACCTATACAACCTCTTTCCATCCCCCTCCTGATATTGACATTTTTAACACGAGCAGCTGGGGGGCAGGGCTCCCAAAGTGGATGTAATTGTGAGTCCAGTGAGATTGCTGGGGTCTAGATGGGGCTGCTAAACCTCAGCTGCTCATCAAACAACAAAAGCATTCAAGCTGTGGGCAATATAATCTTCACCAACACCCTCAGGTTTTAGCATCTACAGCTCTGGTCACCATGGGCAGTGATGGTGCCCTTTCTAGTCCCATGCTGCCCACAGGAAATAAGTTGGGAGACCACTTTGTCCCTTTCTCAGATGGGTTCACAGTTTCATGCTGAGCTGTGCCCTGCAACACGACTGAAGTTCAGCCAGGAGATGAATGAATGAATGCCTAGATGTCACAGCAGGCTTAATCCCTGTAACTTTAATTTCCTTTACCTTTATAGACTGGCAAAAAGAAGATGTAACTTTTTAATTTTTTTTTAAGGGAATGAATCCTGTGGCTGTAGGGGATGGCCTTCATTGAAGTACTTTCTATTTACTATTGAAAAAAAGAAAGCTTTAGGTTTATTGGAATCATTCAGTGAAAAAGCACAGAAAAAACAGGTCATGCTTCTATCTCTCATTTCCTCTGCTTCTTTTCTACCCCCTCATATGGTTTGAAGGGGACTTTTTGACATCTGCTCTTCAATTTGGGGCTGTTTTCAGCACTAATTTTTAGTTTCACTGGGGGAATTTGAACTCTTGAATAGCATTTCTCTTATCTTCACCACACCAAGTAGTTACTGCTACAAAAGGGGCGAGAGATATAGAGAAGCACCTGGTACTTCCCAGCTGAGGCAACTGCTGCTACTAACTTGCTTTTTGTACTGAACACTGAGTCATGCATTAGGTCGAAACAGGATTTATTCATCTGAGTTAGAAGAAATAAATAAAAATTGAGAACAAATTGACAGTAGTCATTGACAGTCAGTTGGTACCTGGTGAATTATATTCTTGAGTTAGCAGGGATTCATGTGTTCGCTGAGTAACTTTTTTCCTGAGTATACTTGCTCTTGGAGACATCTGTGATGGTACTAATTCTATGATTATAACCCTCTCTATCTCTTAAGCCTCTTCACTTTTTGCTTGATAATTTTGCATCTTTAGAGAAGTCCAAGAAAAATATCTATTTTTCACAAGAAGGAAGCATCATGTGCATCATGAGAGTCTCACTGACATGTGGCTCCTTAAACCTGTGGCCTCATCGTCAGTTTATGATTTTGGGGGGGACACGCTTACAGTTTGTCAGACCTTGCTGCTGACTTGGTATGGACATTTTTGGGAATTTTTGGTGGCCAAAGTGCAATAAAAAAAGGAAATCATTTAATGAACAATAATCTGTTACAATGCTGCTTGCTGTTTGTGGCTCCACTTGGCCCAAGGCCATCAAACCAGGGACAGAGCTGGTGTGGGATGTTGCTGCAAAGATGAAGGTGCTGGAAATTCATCTGGCTGTGCTCCCACAGAGCTGATGTTGTGGAAGAGAAAGGAAAATGGCCGGGATAGGAAGGTTTCTTTGAGGCTGTGCAGTGAAGGGAAGATTCACAGTAGTTTTCAGTGGTAATCTTGTTCTTTGCTTTTTTAACAAACTTCTTTGTTCAGTTCAGAAGAAAAGATGAACAGGAAGGGGCAGCATGGTAGTGTAGAATGCAGTGAATGCTAGAGAAAAGGTAAATCAGTTATGCCTACTTATTGTAGTACAAACATACAAGATAATAGGATATTGGAAACGTGTCTGTCAAAGCAAAGAAGCCAGGGAGAAAGGCCAAATACAAGTGAGAGTTACCTATTTTCTGAGTTCAATATCCATAACAGGCATTCATGAACAGGCCTAGACTGTTATTTTTAAGGTCTGCAATACAGTTATTGCACATCACATTGATGCCAGGGCAGAGGTGACTGGGATTTGTAAAGGGATGAAAGTGCACCAACTCAAGGTGACAACTCAATTGTCTAGATCCATTCAAACATCCTATAAAGGCAAGGAGGATAAGAGTGACATCTTTGTAAGGTGGTAATCCAAGCCCCTCTACCAGCTCTTGCAAGTAGTGGGAGGCCCTTGGGCCTTGGCATTGAGAGAAGTTTGTGCTTCAAGCAGGGGCTGCTGTGGAAGCTGGAAACCACCCTGTGCAGTCAGCAATTCCACAGGTGCCCAGGAAAGGCTGCTCTTGGGCAGAAGAAAAAAAAAGGTCCTAACCATGCAACAGGGAGGGCAGGAAACTTGCTGGGGCTAGTTTGCTATTTCCATGCTGCCTCATGCATCAATACAGCTCTTATGGGATGCATCCTACATCTTCCACAAAGTCCCTGTCCAGTTTGGCAACAGCAGCTGACAAAGGGCAGAGGGTTGGGGAGTTACTGCTGCTGCAGACCCTTGATCTGAAGGGAAGTGAGTGAGATGCTGCCCAGAGGGCCTGAAAGGGAGTAGAATTTTATAGAGATGACATTTCATTTTATGGGAAGCAAAAGGAAGGACATGATGTAATCACTTCTGGATATTATCTTAAAGGCTCCTGGAGTCCAGTGGAATGTAGAAAAACATAGACTGTCAGAAGTGAGGTAGTGGCATTTAAGGTATATCACTGCTGAATCTGCCTGGGGAGCAGAACAGCACAGGCACTCTTTTCTGAAAGCCTTCATCTGAGCTTTAGGATGTTCTTGAAATGGACACTCAGAGAAATAAAGAGCTCAGAAATTACACTACTTGGGAGCTTTGATTGGAATAAATTACAATCAGAAACATTATCTTTCATAAAACAAGCTCTTTTTGGTTCAAACCCCTTCTGCTCCTTGTAAAGCATGAGAGGGCAGTAGAATTACTTTGGTGTAAAGTTATTTATTTCCAGACTTCTGGTAGGCTGCAGTGAATTATTGTTACTGAACCAGCTTTTATCTAAGGTTCCTGCAACTGAGCAATTAACTTTCTGACTTTTACACTAAAGAAATTCATGTAAACAGATTGTGGTTATGAAGCAAAATGTTTAGCAAGTCATAAACTGTGAATCGGTTGTTGATTTGTCCTCGTTTTTTCTTTTATTTTCTGAACAAATATAAATTTTCTGTCTGTAGTGGGATTCTTTTTCTGTATGTACTGAAATGTGCATATTTTTGGGATGTAGAAGAACCCCCAGAAATTCTCAGCCCCTGGCAGTTTCTCATGAGGGGTGAGAGGATCCCTCTAAGGAGCAGGCATTTGGGGAATTGTAATGAACAAGATTCCATTGGTTATGATGGAATATAAATTTATAAGCAGGAAAAGATTGCCTTGCATTTACCACAAATAAGAAAATGTGGCTGTGCAGTTAATGTGAGGTAGGTCAGGCTGTATAAATTAATCTCCTTTCTTATCCTTCCTACTTCAGTGAGTAGCCAAGCCCACAGGATAAGTAATGTATCTCCTCTGCATGATGATACTTCCAATCCTTTGTCCTTGCTTTGCAGAGCTCAACAGTATTGCCACATGAAGTATCATCAATATCACAGAAGCTTGTCCCTCTTGAATAGATGGGACACCTTCAGAGTCCCTGCAGATACAGGCCTTGTTTAATTTAGACTTTGGCTCACAGCTGCAAGGGCTACCTCGATGGTATCTTCTAGAGAATAGTAATATGCCTATTGACTTCCTCTAAGACTAGTCCTTGCACCTTCCCCAGAAGATATTGTACTCTGAAGATTATGGAGCAGAACATGATAAAAAGGACTTCTCTGACTCCTTTGACTGCTCAATAATTAACTGTATGACCTCTGTTTAGAAGAAAAGCCAAGCTAATTAAAGCACACTTCAGCAGATTGTATTGCCCATAATATCACAATGATGTATAATGCAAATCTAGGAAGTATGAAGATTGAGTGTGGATAAAATGTTCCATTGTACACCATCACGAGGATTATAAGAGCACTTCTTTGCAAATGTCTTCACTGATTCATTTTATGGCACTTTGCATCACTATGTAATCATGTATAATTGCTTGAAAAAACACTTAGACTTCTGGCCTCTTGGGGTAAAACTGAGTCACCCCCAGTTGAGAGAGAGACAAAAAAGGGTCAGTTGGAGTAGGGACTAAAATTTTCTGCAGTAGTACAGCATGTTCCCTGGAAGTGGAAGTGTTTCTGCAATAGCTCCCTCAGGAGGGCTCATCTCAGTGATCTACATCCTACATGCTTTTATTCCAAATTATGTAGTTTTAATCCAAACTTGAAACCTTTTCTGCCACCTATTGCTTTTTGCATCATTGTTGTCCTGTTATCTCAAAAACAGTGCTTGTGATCAGTTAAAACTCAGAAATGTCTTCTATCAAGTTTCTGAAAGTAATTTTAAAAAATATCACAACGTCAAAGGGAGTAAAACAAGTGCTGTCATCTCCATTTTCAAGTAGAAATGTGGAGGAAGAAGTGGAATTATGTTTCTCTGGGTGCAGGGTTGTTACAGGACTGAGGATGATCTGGTGTTGTTGAATCCTGCTTTGGCTTAGAACAACAGCCGTGCTCTTAAACTCTCTTGTGAGTTTATACATTGTCTTCATGGCAGGTTGGGCTGTTTTTGCTTTAGATACTCTTTCGTGCACAGAATTGACTTTCTGTGATGGTCAGCTGGAGCCTTTTGGCAATTAACTGAAAGGTTAGTGTAGGAAAAGAAGATAGAGTCCTTTTTTTCATGAGTCTTGTCACAGGTGTGGACTATCTCATAGGTTAACTTTGTTATTTGACAGTTGTGAAAAGTGTCATGAGGTCTGAATGACTGCAATCACTACTCACCTTGTTCTCTTTGCTTTGACTGAAATGCCTTTAGGTAATTTGCAAAATCCCGAGATAAAGGCTGATATGCAAACACCGTTCCTGAGATAAATGGCAACAAATGTTCTGTATGACACGCTTTATTTGTGAGGCACTCAGATAACACCGTGATTGGTGTCTGGTTAGACAGATGGGGTTTTATTATTTTTCTCTGATCCTTTAAAGTTGGATCTTCTATTTTGAAAACTGATTTGACACCTGGTCAGACTGCTCAAACCAGAGGCCTGGGAGGGGTTGTACTGTTTCAGTGTTACAAAGGCAGGCAAAATGCACAAAAGTGGTGAGGGCTAAACTGCACTTGCCTGGAGGACTGAGGAATGGCAAAGTCTAGACCATACCAATCTAAGGTCAATGTGTCCTGTCTGGGTGAGTGAGTAGTTAGAGGTGGCTGTCTCTTGGGTCCCACCAGACAGTGGTGATCAGGGCTCCATGCCAGATTTTGGGCTATTGGCTTTTACCTTCACCAAGAGCCTCTGTGTCTGCAACTCTGCAATGCTGCAGGGCTGGCCACAACCCTGAGACTGCACACAGGAACCACCCTGATGACTGCAGACAGGGAAGAGCAAACCAGCACTCACACCATCCAACCTGACATCTGGCCAAGCTGTGCATCTGCAGTCCCAAATCAGAGCACTCCATGCAAATACGAAAATTGTTTCAAGGTCAAATCAAAGTTGCTCCCAATCATACCATTCAAGTCAGAGGAGTGGGGAGAATTTGCTGGATGTCAGATGTACCTTGCCTTTCTTCTTCATCCAGCTTCGGAAGACATTTCTCAAGTAGTGTTCCTGCAGTGAATTTGAATTCACCTTTGGAGTGACATCCCAAAATGAGGAAACCACCTCTTAAGTTATTCCTGGTTAATGCTTGATTTTCTCTCTAGATTAACAATAACCCCATAATTTATCCCACTCTTTCCTTTCCCTGTTCCCACAGAAGAATAGTCTCTAACTTTGTAGTTGCAAGTACCAAATCTGAAATCTATGACAAGATCCTTTCCCCACTAGACAGTGGTTGGCCCTGTAGTGAAGTTTCATGTTGCATGATTTGAACAAGAAAATATTCTTTCATCCATGAGGCTTAGTGGCCGGAAGATATCCATGATAGGCCAACAGTGATCAAAATGTTGGAGCCATCATCTGTTTCGGTTTTGGTAAAACATTCAGTGGTGTTAACCTAGATGTGGGTGGGAAAAAAATATGTTTTGAGTGCTAAAATTACAATAGGATACTAGGAGTATGCTGTAAGTATTTCTCCCTTTCTTTCTTTCTTTCTTTCTTTCTTTCTTTCTTTCTTTCTTTCTTTCTTTCTTTCTTTCTTTCTTTCTTTCTTTCTTTCTTTCTTTCTTTCTTTCTCTCTTTCTTTCTTTCTCTCTTTCTCTCTCTCTTTCTCTCTTTCTCTCTTTCTCTCTTTCTTTCTCTCTCTCTTTCTCTCTTTCTTTCTTTCTTTTCTTTCTTTTCTTTCTTTTCTTTCTCTCTTTCTCTTTTGTGTCAAAAAAAGAAAAGTTGGACAGAGATACTTTTTCAATTTCAGTGAGACAGCTCCCCCCTTTTTATTTTTCTATTAGCCTACAATAATTAATTTAAGCAAAGTGACACGGTTTTGGAGGTCACACCATTGACTTTCAGACAGCTGAGACATGTCTAATTTAGCTGCCCTGTCTACATAGGCCTGCTGAACAATCAGTGGAAGCAGAGATGCTTTTGCAGGGGCATCTGAAATTTGAGTCACCTCCTGGAGGAGTTGTCTTTCTGGGTTAGTTATGTTGAGGCTTTATGAACACTGAGTGCTGGTGAGCACCCTAATTTCACCTGAATGTGAAAATGCTTTTGTGTCTCTCATGCCAGTTGTTTGCCCTTTTCTCATCCTTTTCTAACATTTTGATCAAATGAAAAAGCAAACTCTGGCAGTTTAGAAACATTGATATACAATATTCCCATTTTGCTGCATATCCCTCTATGTTTCCAGCTAAAATTATTAACTGTATTTGATATATTTGTGAAGGGTTGCCTTGGAACACTGTTTTCTAGCAAAGTTACCAGTCTGCTGTCAAAATATTCAAGGTTAAAGCCAGCTTTAGAATAAAGCAGATAGCTTATGTTTTTCCCACAGTCTTTGGATTAACACAAATTCCAGTTTCTCAGGCTGTTGCCTTGGCATCTCTTAGCAGAGCAGAATTCAGCGAGCATATGAATAACATGTCAGATAAACAGAGGAGAACCTTCCCCCTTTTAGGATGCCAACCACACCTTGGTCAATCTCCTGCGAGGGAAGAGAGTTGAGTACACTAGTGACAAAATGGCAAATGTGCAAGCTCCCTCAGGAAGCACTTAAAAAGCTGCTTCATCACAGAGTGTGGCACGGACATGAATAGAGGATTGTTCTCTTCAGATCCCGAGCAGCCATCAACTTGACTGCACATTTTCACCTATGTGAATTACAAATTAGTGGCAAATACATTTGAAAGCTAGTCATTACCTCAATCAGTCAATTATTCAAAAGATGTATCAGTGTGATTAGTTGCTCTCCGTTAATTACAGGAACAATAATTAGCTAATAAAAGAGTATCATCACTCATATAATATTGATTTTCATTGTTTTGGAGAAACTAACTTCAGAATTCCTTTGAATCTATATATTGGGAAAACACCCAAAATTACTTTTAAAATAACTTTTTCCAAGTTATAGGCAGTGTTTTACTCTCTTAGTCCTTTCAGACAAACTTATGCTTCTGCCATCTTCTCAGCACTGGGTTCTATTGAAAAATAATGAAATGATCTTCAAGTGTAGCCTTTGTAGTGAGTTGCTTTAAGAAGGTTGAGTGAAGGATGATTAGACCACTTGCTGCTTTTAGTCACTTCACTCCTGTCCAAATCTAAACTGATGCCAAAAAAACAGCAAAGAAAGATGGGTATGTCAAAAACATTGTATCTCAGTCCTATAAAAACACAATTGGCCCTGAAATTACAATGCAATACTATAAAATATCATACTTCTCCTCCCTAAAATTAGCACCTGAGGGAGAATGCATGGTGAAAGCATTTTTTTAAATAAGATTGTGCCAGTTGGTTCATTATATTTTGTATACCTTTTACTTTCTTCTCAGGACCTTCAGCCCAACTTGTTAAATCTTTATAGCTCAGTCACATTCCCACATCTGAAAAGCTATGAGAAGAGCTGCAGATCCTCATGGGTAAAGGATAGCCATTGTCACACCTCAAGAGGCAAGTCTGGCCCATTGTGTCTGGCTTCCCCCCACAGGGTCAAGCTAAGGACAATAATCCAGCATTGGATGATGGAGACACTAGAGATGACCTTTTAGAAGACCTTCCCCTTCTTCCCACCTCTCCTCATATTTTAAAAACTGTATGATTATCTAAGGGTTTTGGTTTTAATATTTTAATTTTCATTTCACCTCTATTTTTACTCTGAAAGCCTCTCTTGATTCCTGCTCCAGTTCTAGCTGCCCTGGGCAACATTTCCATTAACATATCACTAATACCCTCCACTTATTTATTAAAAAAAAAATGATAAAGCCCAGTTAGATCTCAGTAGACCATGATCAGTAACTTAGCATAGTCTGGTGGTTAAAGCAATATAATAGAAGGCAGGAATATCTGCATCTGACAAGAATTCTCTCAGAAAATCATATAAGCTCTGCCTCACAGCTTCTTTACATATAATGTAAGATTTATACCTGACAAGGTGTTGTGAGACATCCATATTTGGCATGCATTATTTTGGCCCTCTTCATTTCCTTATTGGGGCTGCTGACTACTAATTACGTGACTTGAACTCATGGTTTTGGGGAGTTCCCTTGCATGATCTCTGAACAAAATCACCCTTCATTAACTGTTTTTCTTTCTCCATTGTGCCCGATAAATAAAAAACGTTGGAACACAGAAATCCTGCTGTATTGAAGTAGTGGTACCTACTCCCACTAATGCTTTAATCATCGAGAACATAGTGGATATATAGTTTTCAGACTGATTTTAAACATCTCTTCTCCAAATAATGAGAGGAGTAAGAACACTTGTACATTCAAACTGGTGTTCTTCAATGCATAGATCAAACCACAGCATTGCACTGGATTCTTTGCAAAATCGTGTAAAAGTCTTCAAATTTCGTCTGCATAAAACACTTCAGAAGAGTGAAAATTGTAGGACTGATTTGAGCATTCCTGATCATTTTGTCTGGATGTGTGTGACACTCTAGCAAAATTGCACCACCTCTGATTTCACATTACTGCTGTTGTTTCTTTGTTCTTTCTCTCTCTAATTTTTTTTTTTTTTAAATTTCATGAGGCAGGCATGGAAGGACACTGATGAGAGGCATTAGTCAAGAGAGGCATTACTGCTGCTGAGAAGGTGAAATATGTGTCACTGCTGAAGAGAGGGACTTCAGCATAGGTGTGAGTGGATACATCACCATTTCTGATACTTGGTAGATGGAGGGTTGAAGAATAAGACAATAAACTGTTGTAGATACAACAACTACATCACTCCCCTCACATCAGTACAAGGGAGAAAGACTGAATTTTTTCTTCTGGAAGGTGATGTACATGGGGTATGGACAAATTGGGGTAGTCACAACCAAATTGCACCCCTACTGCCATTCCCGTTATACAGCACTTCAGGAATCGCTACACTAATGAGACTCAACATCTTCCTTGTGGCTTTACAAAAGTCTCTTTTCAGGCCAAATTTATTATCTCCTCACACTTCTTCCTGTTGGCACATTCCTGAGGCAGAGGTAGATCACTGAGTAAACACCAAGCTCAGTCAGTGCCCTTGCTGCAAAAGCTCATATTTGTGGTGACAGTGATTCAGTGGGATTTGGAAGGATGGCATACTCTGAGCTCCCATGAGCATTTCTCTTTCACAGTC
Source organism: Erpornis zantholeuca (assembly GCA_013400515.1). Lineage (NCBI taxonomy): Eukaryota > Metazoa > Chordata > Aves > Passeriformes > Timaliidae > Erpornis > Erpornis zantholeuca. The sequence continues at coordinate 268,070 of VZTN01005246.1, read as the reverse complement.
CCTGTGACCTGACTGAGGCCAGTCTTGCTCACTAATCTTACTGCTCTTTGCCCAGAAGGCTTTACAACTGTATGACTAAATGAAATATTCATTTTTTTTTTCTGGAAAGGCATGCCTTCTTATGCTGGAAAACAAAAGCACTGCAAAAGTGATTGGATCAATTTGTTTCAATTACTTTTGTAATCTTGGATTTAATGTCATTTAGAGAAACTGAAAAGAAATTCTGAATTATTTTTCCTTTTCCTTATATTTCCATTTTCTTTCTCCCTATGCTCAGTTTTGTCACTGGGAAGTACTAATTTTGTCCCTTTCTCCAAACAACCACAGCAAAAATACTTAACCTTTTTCAAATGCCCTTGCATTTTATCAGAAGTTTCTCTTCTTCCAGATGCATTTACAAATACATACAAAACTCCATGCATTTAGTATGGACTAAACAGATTCTCACAACATAATCTTCATGTGTAAAAGGTTCTCTTATCAATCAAATCCTTTTGGAGATATGAGAACGAGTACTCCAATGAAGAGAAAATTAGGAGAGTGTGTGACATAAGAACCTGAATGAATAAAAAACTCAGGCATGCTAAAAGACAGAGGAGTAAGGAAAAAGCAAGTCAAAGACCTCTCTCTTGAAATCTCTTCTAATTGGCAAATCATTTCTGTATCACCATGGTACTGCAGCACCACAAGGAGACAGATGCTCCCTAAAGCAATCAGCCTCCAAACAATTCAGTGTATTTCAGGCCAAAGCAAATAACCTGGCTTCTGCTAGAAAACTACCTAAACGCCAGAACATTTCATGGTAAGCACATCATCTGCTTCCTCTTCAAAGCAGTATGAAACAGGCGGAAAAAGAAGCAATTTGTACCCTTTTTTCAGGGAAGAAGTGTATAAAATGTTTAAGATAACTATAGAATCTTTTTGATTAAAAAAGACCTTCAAGACCATAAAGTACAATCATTAACCCTACACTGCCAAGTCCACCACTAAACCATGTCCCTGAGCAGAACTTCTGCACATCTTTTTAAATATCTACAGGGATGTGACTCCACCACTTCCCTAGGCAGCCTGTTCCAGTGCTTGGAAACCCTTTCTGCTAAGGAATTTTTCCTAATTTGCCTAATTTTTCTAATCTAAATCTCCCCTGGTGCAACTTGAGGCTGTTTCTTCTTATGCTGTCACTTGTTACCTTGGAGAAAAGACTGACACCCCCCCCCCCCCCCCC